>ML856899.1:0-23066 GCA_009831015.1 Picea engelmannii | reverse complement strand
TGTCCCACTGGACCTTAACTTGGTCTACCAAACGGTTTCTAAGCTGTCGGACTCTACGGTCCAATATGCGTAATGGTTCGACCGTGAGGGTTCCCACGTCCGATACCTGCAATTCTTTCCAATTTAGTTTATGTGATTCATCAACAACATAATGACGTAAAGCAGATACATGAAATACATTATGAGTTTTATGCAAGTGGGGTGGCAGTACAAGACGATAGGCAACGGGTCCAACTTTCTCTTGGACCTTAAATGGGCCTATAAACCGAGGTGACAACTTTGTCCCTTTCCCGAACCGTATGGTACTCTTATTAGGCCTGATTCGAATGAAAACATGGTCTCCCACTTCATAATTTCAGTTGGTTCTGTGTGCATCCGCATAACTTTTCTGCCTATCCTGTGCTTCCTTTAATCTCTGTCTGATCTGAATCACCTGTTCCTCCATTTCCTGAATCAATTCTGGCCCAACTTTTACTCGGTCCTCTAGTCTATCCCAAATCAATGGTGTTCTTCATGGTCTTCCATACAAAACTTCGTATGGTGGCATTCCGATGGAACTATGGTAACTGTTATTGTAAGCAAACTCTACCAAAGGTAGGTATTTTTCCCACTGGGTTTGATTATCCATTACATACATCCTAAGCATGTCTTCCATAACTTGATTTACTCTCTCAGTTTGCCCATCTGTTTCAGGATGATACGTTGTGCTTAAGTTCAACTGAGTCCCCAATGATGACTGTAAACTTGTCCAAAATCTATATGTGAATCTAGAGTCCCTATCTGAAATAATCTTATTGGGTATCCCGTGCAAACGGATAACTTCTCTTATGAACACTCGTGCCACATCAGCAACATCGTAAGTGTCTCTAATCGAAATGAAATGAGCGCTCTTGGTTAACCTGTCCACTATCACAAGAATGGCATTGTGTCTATGAGATGTGAGCGGAAATCCTACAACAAAATCCATCGAGATAAATTCCCACTTGGACATAGGGACATCATGTGGTTGTAGGAGGCCTGCCGGGTGATGGTGTTCGACTTTCACTTGTTGACACTCTAGGCATTTGGCGACGAAATGGACTATATCGTGCTTCATGCCTGCCCAAAAGAAAAGTTTCTTCATATCTTCATACATCTTCGTAACTCCCGGATGTGCACAATAAAGTGACCTATGGGCTTCTTTCAGTATGATGCTTCGAATATCCCCTTTCTCAGGGATGTACATCCTTCCTTGATATCTTAACAATCCATCTGTTTCCAGATTATATCCTTCATACTTTGGGTCTTTCTGCTTCCCATTCTGGAGGTTTGAGGTAACTTTTAAATACCAACTGTCTCCTAGTAGTTGTGCCAACACCTGTTCCCTCAAACTAATCTTTAAGGTCACCAAGGAGAAGATACGGGGTCTCCTACTCAAAGCATCTGCGACCACATTTTCCTTTCCCTTTATGTATGAAATACCAAAATCATACTCACTCATGAACTCACTCCATCGTCTCTGCCTAGCATTCAGATCTATTTGAGTAAAGAGATATTTTAAACTCCGATGGTCCGTTTTGAGCTCAAAGTTTCTCCCAACAAGGTAGTGCCTCCAAAGTTTCAGAGCTAGCATTACAGCTGCTAACTCTAAATCATGAGTTGCGTATGACTCTTTGTGTTTTTTCAATTTTCTTGACGCATAAGCTATCACTCCCCCATCCTGCATTAGCACGGCCCCCAACCCTTGTTTAGAGGCATCCGTGCAGACAATGAAGTCCTTTTCCATATCTGGTACTCGTAGAATTGGCGCACTAGTTAGTAACCTCTTAAGCTCAGCGAATGCGCTATCACTTTCTTCTGTCCATTCATACTTGACCCCTTTGCGCTGCAAAGTGGTGATGGGTTTTGCTACTTTTGAGAATCCTTCCACAAATATCCGATAATACCCTGCTAGCCCCATGAAGCTTCTCACCTCATGTGCATTCTTCGGCACTGGCCATTCCATAATGGCCCTTACCTTTTCTGGGTCCACAGAGATTCCTTTGCCTGAAATGATGTGACCTAAATAGTGGATTTCCTTCTGGAAGAAGGAACACTTCGACAACTTTCCATACAATTTGTTCTTTCTAAGGCAAGATAACACTATTCGCAAGTGCTCCTCATGTTCTCTTTCATTCCTGGAATAGATGAGAATATCATCCAGAAAAACTTGTACAAATCGGTTTAAGTACTTCCGGAATACGCCGTTCATGAGGCTCATGAATACTGCTGGCGCATTAGTCAATCCGAAGGGTACCACACCAAACTTGTAATGTCCAAATCGAGTTCGAAAGGTAGTTTTCAGGATATCATTCTCCTTAATCCTCAACTGATGATACCCTGATCGCAAATTGATCTTTGAGAATACCACCGCTCCCTTCATCTGATCGAGGAGGTCATCTATTCGCGGCATTGGGTACCTATTTTTCACTGTAGTACGGTTCAAGTCCCTATAGTCTATACACAGTCGTAAGGACCCATCCTTCTTCTTCACAAAAATCACCGGTGCGCCCCAAGGTGAAACACTGGGCCTTACTAGCCCTAAGTCTAGTAACTCCTTCAATTGCATTTGCAATTCACAAAGTTCCGGTGCTGTCATTCGATACGGAGTCTTGGATATTGGTTCTGCACCAGGTTTAAGCTCAATAGTAAAATCAAGCTCCCTTTCAGGAGGTAACCCTGGTAACTCATCTGGAAAAACATCTAAAAATTCCGACAATACCGGGTACTGATCTAATGAGGGTCCTTTCCTTTCACCTACTGCTTCCACTACATACAGTCGACACCCTTGTCTTAAGCATCGCTTGACCTTCATAGTTGATATAAAGCGTAATGACACTTTTCTCTGTACACCCTGAATCTCTATCGGTTTTCCTTCATCATTGACACAAAGCACTTTCTTTGCGAAGCAGTCTATCAAAGCTCGATGAGTTGCTAACCAATCCATTCCAATAATTAAATCATATACCCCAAGAGCAGTGACGTATACCTTCAACCTGGTAGTGCACACTCCTAGGTCTACTATACAATTATCGACACTAGGTCCTACAGCTTGTTTTTCTCCCGTAGCCATTTCGACTTGTTTAAAGTCGTCATGCTCGTAGGCTGCCAGCCCACTCTTTTCTAATGCAGATGGTGAAATGAAACTATCTGTCGCACCAGAATCAAACAAAATTTTAACATTAATATGATTTAGCGTACCTGTCGACTCCACTACGGTGGATTGATGTTCAACCTGGCGGTTGTTAACCGCTGCATAAATATGGTGGTTGCTACCTATTCTCCCCATTGGTGCCTTTCCTTCTTTATGCATAAATCCCTGTTGTAACTCCGGGCAGTCCCGCTGGTAATGGGGTCCTTTGCACCTCCAACAGGTAATATGAGATGGAACCGGTACATTGTTATGTGATGGTCCCTGAAATGAGTTCCTCCCCCTGGAACCCCTGCCCCTACTGGCTGTTCCCTATGATTGTCGTGGGCCTGACTGCATCGTTGGCGATGAATGAGACGCAGCACTAGCTTCCATTGAAATCCCTGCAGTCACTGTCCTTGGTACGCCTCTGTTACCATAAGGTGGTGGCCTTGAGACCCCTCCTCTTGAAAATTTCCTTGGGATCTTTCCTACGAATCCAGGGCGATGCGGAAATGTCGATCTTGCACCCCCTGTTAAGTTTATGTGTTCTTCTGCATAACACGCACTTTCTACCGCCTCTTCTACTGAAGACGGCTTCCACATCCGCACCATGGCTCTTATCTTAGGGTTCAATCCATAGACGAAGCGATCTGCCTGTCGTTGGTCGGTATCCATATACGACACATATTTGACCAATTCCATGAATCTGATCTCATATTCTTCTACTGTCCTATTCCCTTGTATTAAGGCATGAAATGCCCCCACCTGTTGTTCCTCATAGAATGCTGGTAGATATTTCCTTCGGAACCTCTCCTCGAAAAGTTCCCAAGATACTGTGTCTGGGGTAAGGTGTAGTTGTCTTTCCAAGTTTCCCCACCAGTTCAAGGCGCTGTCCCTTAACTGGAAAATTGCAATCTTAGCCTTTGAATTGGACGTATAATCCCTTAAGGAAAAACACCTTGTCATGCCTTCCAACCATGATTCCGCGCGTTCACTGGCGCGACCTTCGGCAAAATCCGGAAGTTTGATCTTCTGTAACTCTCGTGTGATGTCTCCGGGTGGAAGTTCTCCCCTTGAGTTCCTTGAAGCTTCTAGGTTACCGGTTCCAGATGGTGAGGGTTCCACTTCAGCCCCTGCGGGTTGGCGCCCCTTTAAAGTCTCATTAATGGCTTCCAACAAGCGCAGTATGAGGGCTAGTTCAGGCGATGGTGGTGGTGGTGCTGGTGGTGTCGGTGGTGGTGATGGTGTGGGTGTCGTCGGTGGTGCCCGTGTCGACGCTCCCCTGCCTCGACCCCTTCGAGTCCTGGCCATATTGTACGACTTAACCTGCATCACCCCCAAAATTTGTCTGGGTGAGTTCAAGGACATCTCAATTTGGTGCTATTTAAACTTAGAAACAGGGTTGGGCGTAAGTTTTCTTTACTTGTCTGTAAACAGACATTACTCCATCAGGGGAATTGGCTCAGTTTGGGTAAGGTTTAAGCATCTAAGCTTGGTTTGTTCGTTCTTGCAAAAGAACTATTAGTTTCCTCGCCCCCTGATTACATTAGCCTTGTGCTTTACTCATCACTTCCTAGTGCATGCTCCACCAGTCTAAGTCTTAATCATCATTAAATAGCTTTAAGGTAGACTAACCTTACACTTAATTAAATAGCAAATTTGTAAAAGAATATTATTGTACTAATTTAACTTAGCTTAAATTTAAGTAAAATTATCTTGTCCTTTATATATATATATAAATTATTTATACCAATTTAACCTTATTTATATCTATAAATTAATTATACCAAATTATTTAATTTATTTTATATTAATCCTAATAATTTATAATTTTTTTTATAACCCCAATTAGTTTAAACGTGCACACAAAATTTGGGCACGCATGGGTACCGCGTGTTTGTCTGGCTTCCTCGAACTCCATCGTATCTAACCTCACCATCCTACACCTGTCAACTCCTTCGATATCCCCACGCGTCCTTACCCTGTCCGACTTTCTCTTCCGCTAGGACTTGCCTTGCAGCAGTCTTTGCCCATCATAGCTCTACCTCTGCTCTGCTCCGAGGTTTCCAGAATCTCCCTTGCCATGGCTCGCATCCTCACTATCGTTCTGAGCACTTCGCTAGCGCTGGTTAATGCTGTATGTGCTCCACTTCGTTTTACAGTAACTGAGTGCAGTGATATGTCCACTGACACGATCCGGAACCTGGAGTCCGGTCCCTCTGAAATATTGGGAATCATTCCCTTTTCTGAATACATTGCGGAGTTCGCCCTCAACTATGGTAAGAGGTACGATTTAGTCCGCCAATTGTGCATAGTTTCAGTACTTTCATGAAGAATGCGGGTTATTCGAATTAAGAAATTGCACGAACTTTCCATAAGCTGTGGTAATGAATGGTAATTTCTTCTTTCGATACAAAATAATTTCTTGTAATTCCATCTCTGTACTGATTTTGGTGTTCTGCCATTAATTTAATTCATTTATAATTATAACTTCATTCGTCTGTGCATATGCATGTAGTTAGATGCATATACCTTGTTTTCTATATTTCTCACGACCTTGGCTCCCAACTGTAAAAATTCCCACTTAAATTTCGGGTTTCGGGGTTTCCTTAAGCTCGATGCCGAGAGTCTCCTGTCTTCACAGATTCCCGATCTCCGATACGCCGAAGCGCTATCTTCTAGCTTTATCCCTCCTTTGGTTATGCTTTGGTCCATGTGACCCTGTCCTACGTGACCGTAGTCCTAATTCCCGTCGGGATTCGGGATTTCGCGACTTCCGTGGTCACGAACCTTTGTCCTTACAGACTCCCGATTACCGATTCCCGATATGTCACTTGCGTGTCAGCCCTTCGGGCTAAATTCTTGGTTCATATGACCGACGTCCCATGTGACCCTAGCCCTACCTTTCATCGGAGTTTCAGACATCGCGATGTCATAACGCATGAATTCCGCGTCCACGAAATTCCCGATATCCCGATACCCGATGCGCGTATTCCTTACATGTTAGCCCTTTCGGCCACCCTGAGGTCCATGTGACCCTACTCCCATGTAACCGTGGTCTTATGGTTCCCCTATCGGGATTCGGGGTTTCGGCGTTTGCGATGTCAACGAACGCACACCCTTAGGTTTCCCGATCCCCGATCTCCGATGCCACCTGTCCACACTTAAACGCTATGGTTGTGGGACCCGTCGCATTTCGAGATTTCGCGACTTCTCCGGTCGTGATTCCTTTGTATGCAGGAAACCCGAAATGCCGAACCCCGAGCTCTTTCATATCTTCGGACACGCGTCCCTCGGATCAACGGTTATGGTGGTGTCAGGAAATCGCTAATCACGATTTCGTTGCGCGAGTGTTTCACTACCCCCAAACTCCCGATATCCCGAACTCTGAACTATCCGGGATCTCTCACCACGCGTCCTCGTTGATGGACGATCCTGATCGTCTCTCGTCATTTCGGGTTTTCGGACTTCGCGGTTTTGAAATGCCGAGATTTCGTGTCCACGAAATCCCCGATATGCCGATCCCCGACTCTGCCTAGGTTGCTGACACCTATCCTCCACTAGTCCCACTTGTGGATCACACAATTCTCCTGTCGGGGTTTTCTCTGATGGCACAGATCTCCTACTCCTCGAGATCTACTGACATGTGTCCTCCAAAATGAACGGTTCAGATCTTGTCGGGAAATCACGGATCGCGATTCCGTGTGATAAGATTTATGTGTGCTCGATAATTCTGATTCCTCGATTCGCAACTCCTTCCAGGGTGCTGACACGCGTCCCAAATGATGGACGGTCCAGATCTCATCGGGCTTTTGAGACCTTCGAGGTCCCAGTTCTCATGACCTCGAGAACTCTGATTTCCCGATGGCCAATATCCTGATTCTCACGCGATCTCTGCCACGTGTCTTCCCAAATGGACGGTCCAGATCGCTTTGGGAAATCGCATATCGCGATTTCAACAGACATGAGTCTCCTGTCGGGGTTTTCTCCGATATGCCGATCTCCGCCTCTGCGGGATCTACCGACACGTGTCCTGCCGAGATCAACGGCCAGGATCCACTCTTGGGATTTCGAGAACGATAAGGTCTCGATTCACTGACTTTCCAAAACTCCGATGACTCGGATTTCCGATGACTCCTCCTGTGCACGCTAGGGCTTAAGCCTCGCACAACTTTTCTAGATCTAACAGCTGACGGGATTTCGCCCGAGATCTGACGGCGCAGATCTGTTCTCCCGTGAGATGGACAGTTCCCATTTAGGTGATTTCGAGGTAAAGTAGGCCTGTTCGAGGTCCCACAAATGTCATTTGCATTTTATTTAGTGAGGTTTTGTGCAGTTATTAAATTTTCCCAACTTCAGGCTTTCGACAGAAGCTTTCCTCGATATCTTCATTGATTTCAAGTGTCTATTCTACCTTAAACTTTGTTGGCAAGTAATCCTCAAAATAAAACTAAGTTATCATATTTGTTTCTCGTGCTAAATAGATTTATTCCTGCCGTTTTAAGGATAGTCATTTTGTGGAAGGTGATCCCTCCCATTATCCGATTTGTTGCCATTATTTTAAAGGCATTCCTTCGAATGTTCAGACTACTATAGTAGCCATATATGACCCAGTTAAAGGGTATTGTCTACCGTGGTTACTTCCGATAACTTAGGGGTACTACCTGAGTATATTTGGATACTGTATCATTCATATCCGGTCAAGCTGGACGTGTGTTTCTTACAGGTTAGGCGTCGCTGGAGTTAACACTCAGGTTTTCGGCCCTTAGGCTCCAGATTTCGAACTAAGATTCTCTGATACCATATGTAACAACCTAATATTTACAAACATCATTTCTATTCATAAGCAAAATTATTTCCTAACTGAGACAATAACATCTTCGCATAATCTTGAATTTTATAACAGAAACCTCAGTAACTTAGATTTATCAATAAATATTGATTTCATGGCAGAAAGAAATAATTACTTAACTTGACAAAATACCTGGTTCTGATGCTAATTTATGTCGTCCTGCTGCCTTGCTGCCTTGCTACATGGTCCAGTCCTGCCACAGACACAGAAAATAACTGCCCAAAACTAATGTCCACCCTGCCAACTAGGAAAACGACCTAGCTCCAGGATATCTACGGATATCCTGGCCCCCGTGCCCAAAACCTCTAGCAACTCGGTGCCTCCCTGATCAGTATGTCACAACCAGTAAATCTCGTACCTCAATCTGAGCACCCATGTCACAGCAAAGCTCTCGGCTTTCTGCAGAAAAACCAATAGTCCGCAGCATCCATTCCTCCTCCTCTCGAATGGTGCGCACATCCCCCTCTCTTTCCCCCCTTATTCCTCCCGACCGACTCACGCACTTACTCCACAACCACCCCCCATCCTCCGTCCTTCGTTCCTCACTAACATTTTTATCCTCTCGGGATTTCTGGGCTTCTCGCCCTGCATACGCCACCCTTGGCAGCATACCCCCATCCCTGTTGTCTCATTTTTTTTTATTTATCTCTTAAATTTATGTCACAATTCATTAAATGAAATCTTCAGTTTGATTATTACTTAATTAATCACACTTATTTTCTTTAATTAATTATTCTTTGTAATCTTTAATCATTTATTTAAATTAGGGTCGTTACAACATCAGTAACCAACCACCATATGACAAAAAAAGAAACTAACCAACTTTAAGCAACATGTACCTTCCATTAAAGGGTAAATATTATTCTAGTAAACTATTTGTAAAATTTAAAAGCATAAACAACACTCCACTATAACACCCCTTTAACAGTACAATGGAGGATCATATATAATAAACAATTATTATCTAACCTGTATAATCTTTAATTCACAAGTATCAAGGATTCCCTACCTTCCTTTAAACAATAAGAGGAATAAACCACTTATAATTAATAATTACCACTACCATACAGGAATCCCCTTGATGACATTAATGAATTCAACAAGTCTTATTAATTCCCTGCTGTAAGGGAAATACAAGCTACTACAAGCGATAAAATCAACACCATTAACTCATTAAACTGATAAAAATAGTCAATCTATTAGACGGGATAAAGGCCATATGATATTTCCACAATAAATTGTTATATAACTGTTGAAATTGAACTTAATAAGGTGGATGCAAAACTGTTAAACTAGTAAAACGATTACTCATGCTTAATTGTTATGTAACTACTAAAATCATAGTTAAAATGGAACCATGTAAGTTGATGCCCAACTAACTAAAACAATAAGATGGTAATTACACAATTAACATAATTAAAACCATTAAAACCACTAGGCTGGTAAATACACCAATGTTTTAATTGTTCAAGAATGCGTTGTCTTAAATACCTCTCTGCCCTAAGCTGCGACCACTAAGTCACCTCAGTCATCATTATTATACAAAGGTTATAATTATATGATTATTTAATTCTCCTTGTGATATTTAGAACCTCTCGAGTTAATTATTATCTCTGTGTATTTAAAAATTGTTGTGTATATGTTCAAGGAGATTAAAAGCTAGGCATGCTTAACCCCAGGGGTCTCGGAATTAGAGTTATAACACCTGCAAACTGTCCGTAAAAGGAAACTCTCCAAAATAGAGAATATTAAATAATTGAAATCGCTGAGTAGAAATATTAAACTCCCCAAGAAAACTCAGAAACTCACGGATAAAAAAAAAACAAGAAAATCTCAAAAATCGCAGAGATAAATAAAACCAAGGGAACCGCCACTCGCCCTATCAATTCACCATCATTAAATTACCCAGGTCATCGTGGATATTAACGGTTGAAAATAAATTAAATTTTGTTCGCTCCTACCATAACACAACGTTTCAATAACCAGGATATTAATTTGTTCTTATCTAATTTAGGTGGAAAGGCATTGAATGCAGAGGCTGAGGCAACAACAAACGATGTTAGGAATATCAAGTCCCCACTTGCTGAACAAATCCAGTAAAAAATGCAAATACAACTCTACACAGTATGATTTTCAGTCGCTACACTTGAAGGAGATTATGAAGACGCAGGCAAAGGTTCAGTCCACTAGAAAATTTGAGAACATTTCAAATAAAACAAAAACACAATCACACAAATACTTTCCCCCCTTCACGCAATCACCAGGAAGGGACCAATTTTTTTTTATCCCACGACCTTCTTACTTTGGAGTATCTGTCTTCGTCTAGCCAATAACAATTTTCATTTCATTGTTCAATTCATCAATCTCGATTGAAATAATCTACCTATGTTTGACACGTTATGCACTAAGGATGCCAGCTATTGACGAAGAACATCAAATAACCTAAAGCAAAGAATGGAAGGCCATTGAGGCGTAATCCTTCATATGGCGATTTCGTAAATTGTCATTAATGTGAGTTTGGTGGGAAAGAAATTTTGCATCATTGTCGATCAAATACATTCTGTTGAAAGGTCTGGCACCCCAATTATACACACAACTAGAAGGAGGCGGTGAGTAGTATGATAACTAGAAGCCATTTTTACAACCGATCAATAGACAAGAAACATATTTGTGACATGGTTTTTTCATTCAGGACCCTGAATAATAATAATAATATCTCTCTCGATAGCCTTCCATTGCAATTGAAGAGAAAATGATGATAATGACAGGTAATATATGTTGAATAATGGGCATTGAATAATGGGGAGAATATCATAGGTAATAATAATCAAGCACACTTCTATTACAGTGCCACAAGGAAAATAAAAACAATAAGTTAATCTTCAACTAGACATTTTCAAGCTGTGCCATAGGAAGAATAAGACCAATGAATAATCTTCAAATAAACATTGTCAATGCAACGCCACAGGAATAAAAAACCATCGTAATGTATTATTCGTTTATACATTTCTTACAGTGCTACTAGAAATCAATTTTATGCAACTGAAACTCCTTTGAGAGAAACAGGAAGAATAACATTAAACAAAACACAACTTATACTGATCAGAATCAAATAAACAACCTATGCATACTGACGTTCAAGATCGTGGCAACGATGAGAAGGTTCTTCCATCTGAAATACATTTCAAAACTGCGGTCCAAAATTTATCTTCAACATTTGCCATTATCGATATTCATATATAGAAATTGAACTAATATTTTAAATGCAACTTACACAAGCATACATTTCCATGGATGTTATTCCTATACAGAAAACTAACTACCTTTTTAATACAAAATTTACACAAATGTACCGTAGCCAATGATGAAGAACCAAAAGTGATTTTCCCGCGCTAGTGATCCGTCCAACTTCGTCTTGCGCTCCATCCAAGTCCTGCTTTCCAACTATTGAGACCTCATCAGTACCTCCTAGCCAACACTAGGGGTAATATACTTCCCCTTGAGCCCCCCGAGCCACAAAGGGGCCACACACACAATACCAGAGAATGATAGCACCCAGCTCACCTCGCAAGGTCGAGATACCAATCATTACCCGAGCTGGGTATCCCAACTCCCACAAGAGAAATTCAGTCAAGATGAAATTTTGGCAGTGTAACCTTATGCAAACCAGACGTGATCCATACTCCTCCTCTGCCATCCTTTTTGAAGGATTTTAAGTGATTAGTTTCCCAAACCCTCATTAGTTTTTTTTTCATTTATTTAATTAGGAAAAACCTACCCCATACATATGTCGCCCGATCCCTTAGTTGCACCAGAAAATCAATTTATTAATTAGTTAAATATGCCTATTTCCCTCACCCACCTAAAAGCATTCCTAAAAAGGATCCTTGGTGTCTCTTTATTCCCTTACATTTCTTAAATGACTTACGAATTTCTTAAATCCTAGTTGAGTTCATAAATAGAAAGTTCCCAAGGGCTAGATTCCTTAATAAGTTGGACATTCCCCATTTCTTTAAGGTTCCCCATTTCTTTAAGTTCCCCCCTTTTTAACTAACTTCAGAATTAGCAAGTTTAGACAAACAACCATTTACCCCGTTTTTTATAATTAAACCTTCATTAAAAATTTTACTTTAATTAATAAAGCTTGAATTTTCTTTACCCCCTTCTTATTATATGTCTAATTTTTTTTTTTTGTTCATAGGTTCTACTTAGACCTAGGTTTTAAATTTACTAGGCTTGGTGACAGTTTTTAAGGAAAAATTTGTTATTAAACTTTACTCATCACATCATTCATTTTAAGGCCGACTAGGTCCTAAGGAGGCATAGTTTTCTAGGTGCTAGGTTTATTAACTTACTCGAGTTAAAACCATGACTTTCCCTTCAAGATGCACTACGTGCTCCAAGGGTGCCACTTTCCTTTTTCTATTTTATTTGCGTGACGTGCCCTTCAATACAAACTACATGCTCCAAGAGTGTCGCTCGCCTCTTGACTGAATTTGGTAGACGTCAAACCCCTGGAGTTAATAATCCGTTAGGTGATCTTGTGGGATACTAAGGGCCTCTAAGGAATAAGGACCCTGCCTTATTGCGCACTCCTTAGAATCATCGTGGGTCTTCGCAAACTAAGTAATTGTTAACCTATAGTTCGAGCCACGACGAGAGTGCTAGTAGGATGTGATAGGGTTGCTGCCACACTTCTCCCTCAATGTCTCTGGTTGTCCTGCATGACCCCTTTACTCCAAATGTGAGTTTGGTCGACAAGCTATCATCATCTTGCATCCATCAACGAAACATGTCCACAATAACAATCAACATCATAATATCTAATCATATGTACATATGTCACATCAACAACATTCAAACCCTAACAGTCCACTCCCTAACTCAATCTGGAGTCCAAGGAGTTTCATCGATGCCTCCACAT
This sequence comes from Picea engelmannii, assembly GCA_009831015.1. NCBI lineage: Eukaryota > Viridiplantae > Streptophyta > Pinopsida > Pinales > Pinaceae > Picea > Picea engelmannii. Next base: position 10,139 of record ML856899.1, on the reverse strand, counting down.
CCTCTAACGTCTAGAGTCCTGCACACTCAGGAGAACTCAGTGAATAACACCTGTCGATGTAAATACAACCAAATAACATATCATCAAATCCATAATATCTCATAATCATAATCAAAACAACCAATAGTATAATGAACTGGATCATTTCCACATAAGTGTCCTCAAAGAATAAGTCCGCTCAGTGCATGCAAGAGCGGGATGTTACATTCATGATTTGTTTTCTAGAGACATTTTTTTCCATTATTTCTACAAAATTAGAAATACTTTTATACCAAAAATTGAAAGTTGTCTCAATGCAATTTGGTGATATAGTATGATTACATAGCTTCATTTAATATATGTCCATTTAATTAAAAAACAACATATGAAACATGACACATAGATTAACCAAAGTTTGGCACAATGTATTTCATTATAGTTAATTCTAGAAGCTGGTGAATATATATAAATATTTGTATTGAAAGACCACTATTTTCATAGTGTTGTTGTCTTTGTAGCTATTTTACCTCCTTTGCAAATTAGTTTTTACTATTTTATGATTTATTTTCTAGAGACATTATTTTCCATTTTTTCTATAAAATTAGAAGTACTTTAATACCAAAAATTGAAAGTTATCTCAATGCAATTGGGTGATATTATACGATTACATAACTTCATTTAATATATATGTCTGTTTAATTTAAAAAAAAACATATGAAAAATGACACATAGCTTAACCAAAGTTTGGAAAAATGTATTTCATTATATTTAATTCTAGAAGTTGTTGAATATATATAAAGATTTGTCTTGAAAGACCACTATTTTCATAGTGGTGTTGTCTTTGTAGCTAGTTTACCTCCTTCACTAATTCTTTTTTACCATTTCATGATTTTTTTTCTAAAGACATTATTTTCCATTTTTTCTACAAAATTAGAAGTATGTTTATACTAAAAATTCAAAGTTGTCTCAATGCAATTGGGTGATATAGTATGATTACATAGCTTCATTTAATATATGTGCATTTAATTAAAAAAAAAACATATGAAACATGATGCATAGCTTAACCAAAGTTTGGCATTTGATGTGTTTCATTGTAGTTAATTCTGGAAGTTGTTGAATATATATAAAGACTCGTCTTGAAAGACCACTATTTTCATAGTTTTGTTGTATTTGTAGCTAGTTTACCTCCTTTGCAAATTCGTTTTTATCATTTCATGATTTATTTTCTAGAGACATTTTTTTCCATTTTTTCTACAAAATTAGAAGTACTTTTATACTAAAAATTGAAAGGTGTCTCAATGCAATTGGGTGATATAGTATGATTACATAGCTTCATTTAATATATGTCCATTTAATTAAAAAAAACATATGAAACATGACATATAGTTTAACCAAAGTTTAGCACTTGATGTCTTTCATTATAGTTAATTCTGGAAGTTGTTGAATATATAAAAATATTTGTCTTGAAAGACCACTATTTTCATAGTTTTTTTGTCTTTGTAGCTAGTTTACCTCCTTTGCAAATTCTTTTTTACCATTAGATGATTTATTTTCTAGAGACATTCTTTTCTATTTTTGTTACAAAATTAGAATTACTTTTATACTAAAAATTGAACGTTGTCTCAATGAAATTGGGTGATATTGTATGATTATATAGCTTCATTTAATATATGTCCATTTAATTAAAAAAAAAATATATGAAACATGACACATAGCTTAACCAAAGTTTAGAACAATGTATTTCATTATAGTTAATTCCGGAAGTTGTTGAATATATATAAAGATTGTCTTGAAAGACCACTATTTTCATAGTGTTGTTGTCTTTGTAGCTAATTTACCTCCTTTGCAAATTATTTTTTACCATTTCATGATTTATTTTCTAGAAACATTCTTTTCCATTTTTGCTACAAAATTAGAAGTACTTTTATACTAAAAAAAGAAAGTTGTCTCATTGCAAGCCACAAAAGGTATTTGGTAAGGTGCATTGTTTAATGAATTACAGACAAATCCTCATGGTCTTGTCACCCTTAAAAGATGTTTGTAAAATGAGTTTAATATAATTACACATCATATATGTTATTTCAAAATTAGTCGACCGTTTAGATCTCGTATATTTCAAAATTATATAATATAATTTCTTTTTTAAACTCTTTTTAATTTATATTAAAATAAATCATTTTTAATTTCAGCGCACTATCATAGAACATAAAGTGTCCTTTCACTATCATAAACAATATAAACCTTTTATCATAGAACACAAATTGTCAGGTTTTACGATCATAAACAACATAAGAGAAAACAAAGATCAATCAATAAATTATATTTTGAAAGTTCGCATAGTTGCAGTAGTTACATATCCAAATACATAGGTTTCAAAGGAATTTTAGGCTAATAACAAAAACAAAGATGAAAAATTAAAATTTAACTCTCTAATCCATAGTTGAGATAAATCTCTTCATACCTGAGATAAATAAAACAAATTGTGATTAAAACAAAATTGACATACCAAAAGTGTTGAATTTTCAACTTCAAATATCCATGGTCTTTTTCCACAGGGATGTAAACATCACTATAACAATAAAAAGAAAAACCAATAACACATATTAGCGTATATTTTATTAGAAAATACTTTAAAGATATTTAACTTTGTTAAATAAGAAATGAGAAAGAATAACATATTCAAGTGGATCATCAAGATTAGCATAATCATGTGAGCAAGAATAACATACCCAACCGGAGTTCCACAGACCTAAGATTATTGCTTTCTTTTTATTACATTTTTTTGGCATTTTTCTAAAAACCAAACATACATCACAAATTTTCCAAATTTCCAAAACAATTACTCTCCGTATTAAGCCATTCTTTGCATAAATATTTATTTTTCTTTTATAACCAAATGCTCTTTCAAAATTTCCTACATGATATAAAAAAAGTAAGATCATATCTAGCATATTTTCAAATAAAAAAATTGTGTGTTTGGTAACCAATTTTAGTGTTTAGAGTTAGATAATACCACGAAAATGAATTCACTTGTGTATGCAGAATGTTCACAAATATCCATATTAAGCCATTCTTCCAAAAAAATACTTATCTCCTCTTCTGCGGTGGAATAAATGTTCTCATATAATCAAATGCCAATTCAAATTGAAGGACTCATAAATCAAGCCATATTAAACCATTATTCCAAGAAAATACTTATATATCTATGAAATTTCACAAATATCCGTATTAAAAACCATTCTTCCAAGAAAATACTTATCTCCTCTTTCTGTGGTGGAATAAATGTTCTCATATAATCTTTCATGTACATGCATAAAACACAAATCTTCACATATATTAATTCATTCTTCAAAAACCATAAATCTTTCATCTTTCTACATGGGATGTATTCATATTACATATAATCAAATGATATTTGAAATATGCCTTCATCATGACCTAAACCTAAGTGAGATCATGCACACACATAGACTATTTGTAAATCTACAAAGGTTGGTTTGTAGTTAGTAAGCAATTAATTAAGAGTTTGAAAATACCCCAAGAAGGAATTCACTTCATTGTATGCAAAAAACACAAATCTCCATATTACGCCATTCTTGGAAAAGAAGGGAAGGAATGCAATCGAAGAAAATTTAGAATCTTCCTATTTTCTGATGTGGGATAGATTATGTTATAACACTAGTTGAGTAACCCTTCTATGAATAGGAAATGATTAATTAAAAATTTGATCAAACAAAAAATTGAAAAAAAAGGAAAAAAGAAGAAGAGCACATTCAACACAAATAATATTAAACACATATATGTAAAAGACCTGACATAAAAACAAATTAAAAATCACTAATGTGAAATGTTCATACATTTAAGAATCATCATGAATAGAAGTATCATTCTCAGGTATGTATGCATCCTCCTCAATCGCAATCTATCACACTCTCTTCGCCACATTCTCTTCAGGCATAGTCTCAGGCACTCTCTTCTCCACATTTCGCTATAACACATTTCAAATTTGTATATTTGAAAATTAAAATTAAATGAGTTTAACACATTAAATTGTAGTTTTAAATTTTGAAACATGTAATACCTGTGATGTGCCAACCTGAATATCATCAATGACACAAGAGGATGGAAGTCCCATGGTCGGTTGAGTCACGGTATTACCCACCATACCCTAAGATTCAATACATTATATATTGTTTAAGACATTTTCTTTTAAATTAATAATTTAAATGACATTGCAATTTTCATATATAACTAAATTAGTTTTCAACATGCAATGATACCTATGAAATGCCACCCTCTTCAAACTCTCCCAATTAGAATTGGAACAAGCATTCCCAAGTAGTGGGAGATGAAATATGAATCTGTGAACAACGCAACTAAAAATTTTAGAGTTCAATGTTTTCACATGAATACAAAAATATATATTTAATATATACTGATTATTCAACAAGTTGTGAAGATTGGACAACTAAAATGAGCATATGTGGATATTTTTAAGCACATACCCGATTCAACCCATCCAAATTTAAGCTCGATGAACCAAGTCACCTATTTACAAGAGATTCATTTAACATATTATCAAACTACAATTAATGACGATAACAACTCAATTATTTTTAAAGATACAATGATATGTATTTAGATCTAGAACTACCAGAAAACTATCTTCAGATGCATGAAAAAATTACTAATTGTAACACATACTAATCGTGTGTTCGATTCATCATTTTGAATTAACTCCTTCCAACCACTAGGACAATTTTTTTCATACTCCCATATATATTCTATGGACATGGAATCTATCTCCTCATTTTTTTTGTAAACCAAATTGACTCGAGAATTGGCTTCATCTCTCTGACAGTTCAAACCAACATTAACACCATAAAAAAATGATCCTAAATTTTCTCTGATTGCATTCCTTGTTTCCTTTCCAACATCCGATGTATCTTGCATCTATGAATGTGAGGAAAATTTTCTTGTTGGATGAGATACTAAAAGTCATGGAGGCCTTGGAAATGTTGCATTTCGATATGCCCATTTCTGATGATATCTTAGTCCTTTACCAACCCCATAATAACTGGATGGTAGGCTGGTATAATCAAGGTGCATGCCCATGAAAAATATGCATAAAATAGTCTAGCAAAGTAATGGGGAACCTCATAATTCCACATTAATGCCCATTTTCAATGATATGTTAGTCCTTTACCATCCCCATAATAACTGGATGGTAGGCTGGTATAATCAGGGTGCATGCCCATGAAAAAATATGCATAAAATAGTCTATCAAAGTAATGTGGAACCTCATCATTCCATGAAAACTTCCCATACGCTGCCAAAGATATATTATAAAGGTGTCCTTCTATGTTGGGGTGCTTAAAATATTTCACCTTTGACATCTTTCACTTTGGCCCCTCTTTGAAATTGAACATAGAAATTGCATCTTCTTTTGAAACTCTACTTTTTACTACTTCCCATTTATCGGGTCCCATCACCTCCGACTTTTGTCTCCTCATCAAAATAAAAATATCAGTCTTTGGCCTCATATTTTGATATGAATCTAAGCACCTCAAATCATTTTGTAGCCTGATTTTAACACCCAAGCGTCATTCGAGGGTCATTGCTTCAGTATATCCTTCCCAAGGAAGCTCATCACCAACATATGAAGGATAGGTGGACGTAGGCATGTAACCTATTTTTTCTTGATAATTCCCCCTAAGTCCACCTTCACCCTCTTCACCAACATTGGAATCTCATAATAACCACTCTCTCTTTCATTATATTCTCTCGCATTAAACTCATCTTCTACACAAAGACACATTTGAAACTAATTACAACATTTAACAGAAACAAAAAACATAAAAACATTTAGAAAAAAAATGTAAATCTAGATACACAAAAATACAAAATCAAAAATAATTACCAAACATATTTTCTTTCCGTTATGTATTCCCTACATTCTACGGTGTTGGAGTATTAATTTGCAACCTATATAAGAAATATGCATCCATAGCATTATTTTGAGCACCTTGTCTCAATGATCTATTCACCAATTCATTTGATAATCTCCTCATTTGACTAGATTTCCTTTGGTCACTAGCTTCCCCTCCCAAGCTTCCCTGCCTTGCTAAGATATGGGTCTCCGACATCCTTGGTGTCTCATTCAAATAAGGGGTTCCTCTTCCTCCTTCATTGGATAACTAGAGCATTTGTGAGAGATATTTGGAGATTATTGTCTCGACATATTGCCTCGATGGATGTCCTTTGAAAATCCATGAATGTCAAAGTTCATAATTTTTAGAAACATAAAATGGAAATATAATTTATAAAACAACTTGAAGGCATTTAAGCATTTATAACTTCAAAGAATCAAATACATATATTGAAAAACCTAACAACTATATTTGTGACTATGATGCTATATATAATGAACATGAAAATATTTAAATATATAAAAAATGTAACATGTAGAAGATAATCTATATCTATGTGTAATTTTTTTTTATAATGTTTATGTTCTTTTTTTTTAATTAAAAAATTTAGCAAATACAATGATGTGAAATGTACACATGTGGCAATTGAGAACCTTAAAATTTAAATTAACGTATTTTTAATATTAAATAGTTATTTAAATTATTTAAGATTCCTAACAAAGTGAACTTGTTGTGGTATATCTTGGATTAGGAGACTCATTCTTAGTTTACCAAACCATAGGAAAATGCTTGTGTACCACTCTTCAAAAATAATTAGTAAAATGTAGTATGAGACTAGGGATGGAGGGAAATAATGAATAAAAGCTAATATGTTTTGTGCTTGTTATCCCTCACCCATATCCTCATATATGAGGGTATTAAGGTGAGAGTGGGGGTGGGGGTACGGGGAATAATGAGTAAAACATAAGAGGGTATGTTTTACTCAATATCTCCCCCACCCTCATATAAGTGAGACATGTTTCTTCAATATCTGAGATCACTAGGCAATCTAGTGCAAAATGGGAAACATATTTCCTACCCTCAACCCAATATTTCATTAAGTAGTGAGAAGTTACTTTTGATGCAAGAAATATTTTCATTCATTAGTATCCATTACTATTCAAAATATCAGTGTAAGAATCTTTAAGACACCAGGTACTAGTCCATGTACGAGGAAAGGATTATACATCCCAACGACAATTGTAAAGATATTAAAGATAGGTTGGAGGAAGAATGTTTCTCAAACAAATCTCTCAGATCTTGGCACCATTTGGAGACAATATAGAAGTATATTTATTTTTTTCATAACATACCTTTTAACATTATTGTGAGTAAACTAAGAATCAAATTTTCCATCCAAATCAAATACTTTCATGGAAAAACATTTCAACACTAAAATAATGTTATCAATAACTCTATTACCAGTTAATTTATTATCACAACAATTGTATCAAAAGGGTAAGTTCAATTTATGGACATAACCAAATTCGAGCCATGTCCATGTACATAGAGAAGCATGAATCCAGGCTTGTCCATGTGCATGGATAGGGCCGAATTCGACCATGTCCATTTACATGAACAAGCTTAAATTCAGGCCTGTTTATGTACAAGGATAGAGTTGAATTTGGCCTTATCCATGGACAAGCTCGAATTTGATCTTGTCCATGTTATGTATACTAATATGTTAAGTAGACGTATGGAATCAGTAAGTTGTATGTTATAGCTTATGTTACCAATGAGTGATATAACCATTCTTAGTCCGTTTCACAGTATTTGACATATATAACTACCAGTATAAGCACTATTCAAGTCTAATCACTAGCTTCATTACCAGGTTTGATATCCTGATTACAGTCCAATATTTGAACATCTTACATATTTAAGTAGGTTACTACTGATTACAAGGTACTTAAAATTGTGTTGTACTTGATTATGAATTATGATAAGGTATGAAGTAGAGATCAAACATCCTTCATTGTTTCAAATCTAAATACCTTGTTACTATAAATTTTAATGGTATAAAAAGATTCATGTTACAGATGAATATGGTATATGATAGATCTAATCCGACTATATTAATGAACGACATGACATTTAATTAATGACATGTTTGGTTTGAGTACATTTTAATTGCACTAATCATAGAAGCATAATAGATGATATTGGTACATGTACAGAGCCAAATTTTGGCCTTGACACCTCATGAATGAGAAAGATGACACCCCATCAAAAAGTGGTTTAGGAATTTGTGATTGTACAAAAACTCAAGATAACAAATTGGAACTTGAAAGTAGCATAAACCACCTAATTCATATAAGTAACTTGGTCTAAAATATAAGGAATTTGAAATAGTATTTTATGTTATATGTACAAACATACAAAACCCTTGTTTCAATCATCTCATATACTAGACCAAAATACAACTATCTACACAAGAAATGTATGTATAGTTTATGTTGTTAACTTTCCTATACCATTTATATATTTGATGCATGAGAGAAACAACATTTGGACAAAATAAATATCCATCAACTCACTGTGTATTATTTTGATACTATTCATTTCCAATCCTAAGATAATTTCCACAAGCATAACTTATATGCTTCAATATTATCATTAACATGGCATCCTAAAATACAAGTTTCGTTATTTATTGTTTCAATTTATTGAATAAAAGATCTTCAAAATGGATTTCTAGAGGTGTTGTGATCTGAAATCGTTGCTTGAAACATACACCTTGGCTTGGATTATTAACAAGACTATTTACTAATGTTGCATGTGAAATATGAGTAAATATTTCATTAAACAAATGCTTCAAACAATAATTTTTGTAAAGCAAAATGAACACAATACATACGACAAGAACAAGAGAAGAGTTGATAACAAAGTTCGTCTTATACTCTTAGCCTATGTATCCAAGATTTATTCAAGTGTGAAACCATTTGCCATTCTTGTGATGCAAAGATCTCAAAATATTTATTACATAACCATGGACTTATAAAGAGTTTCAACTATATCTCCTAACATTGCAATGACCGGAAATTTCGGCATAATACTCTTGCCAAGTTCTTCCCTATCAATCTAACAATGCTCCACAATGGAATAAAACAACCCTTAAAGACCTTACACAATTCAAGTGCATTTTAGTCCTTCAACCTATGCTACAACTTCTGTCATACTGCATAGCTCGACTCCACCTTCTCAACGCTTCTTCCCATTGGGAATTTGGACTCCATATGCTCAACTAATGGCCCTTGGAAGTTTTGCATCTTCACCCTTAAAGAAGAATTCCTTCTACCTTAAAACATGTGATTCTTCTCTCCTACCTTCTTTTTTTGTGTTTAACTTGGAAACAGGCTTGGTTCAAATCCTCAAAAAATGGGTAAATTCCCATTAAAAAGGGCATAAAATCATTAAAAATCCATTATACAATGTTAAAAATCCCACTTTTGGCCAAATTTGATGTGCGCCCCCTTTTCCGTCGACCTCCTGGTCATATGAGACCATGTTTCCATGTGATAGGGATACAAATTTAGGCCACTCACCTTTCCCTCAGGCTCATGGTCGCGTCTCATGTCACGTGCCCAACTCTGGATCGACAACCTCCCCCTAACGCTTCACCCTTAGTCTTCACTCCTGGTCATATGTGCCTTCATTGGAAGGATAGTCCCATTGACCATGTGCTTATCCCTCTACTCTTCACTAAAAAAAACCATTTCCCTCCGATGATTTAACAAGCTATGCTACCCGTGTACTTGGTTATCAGAGATTTGGTAAGTTGTTGCCTATGCCGGAGGTCTGGGGTTCAAGATCGACAGAGTTGTAAATAAAATTTTGAACCAATCAATATCGGCCTTATCCAGGGTTCCATGTGTCACCCTATGATTGGGCCACGTGTCATCCTATTTCTTGTTCATACCATTGACTCGTTGGTCTAGTCACCTCATAGTTAGTTTGCCAGTTAGCACCCCTTACATGTGTCCAACTTAGACACAACCACATGTCAACCATGTAATGACCTACATTTCCAAATGTCCACATATGTGGATATTATTTCATAACCATACAACCATGTGTCATGTTGTCACTAGGCCACATGGACCATACTGGCACATCACCTGCCGCGTCACTACAATGTGTCACTTTCATACAATGGCACGTGTCAAATTTTTATAGGTCCAAATCAACCCT
>ML856898.1:27446-46802 GCA_009831015.1 Picea engelmannii | reverse complement strand
GCCCATTTCCACATGACATGTGTCACCATTCTTTCCATGATAAATCAGCAGTCGTGACATCATATGACATCAAGCCACCACATCACTTCGCAACCCGTACCACTTCGAGAGATTTTCGAGCACAACATTCATAAACTCCCGAAGAGCTCGAACACCCAAAATCCCGAAGTGAATCTTGACCATCCATCAACGAGGACACGCGGCGACAGATCCCTCACTTCGGATATACGCCGCTTCGGAGGATTGTGTGATCAAAGAGATGAAAACTCCCGAAGCCTAAACTCCCAAAGTGAATCTGGACCGTTGATCTCAAATCTACCAACTCCGTTGATCCTTCTAGCAGGTAAGGAAGGAATATCACCCAGATCATAGATTGCAACATGACCGATAACCACACTACATTGCGGGGACGTAAACTACTCGAAGATTAATTTTCTAAAGCGGTCCTGCAATTGGAACCATGATATTGTTGGAAAGGTACGTGGCATCTTGTGGGGAATTGTGGGCCCAAAGGCGATGTGGACCCAAAATACCCTCGATAACTTCCGCAATCACATGCTTATATGACATCAGGTCACTACGCCACCTCCACTCACACTCCTGCTACCGCTCAACTGTCACCACATGTTCCCCTTGACTATTCCCCATATCACCTATCACCTCCACACATCATGTTTTCTTATTGGATGCTCGCCTCCACGTCTTCCTGTTCATGACCAGGCCATCACAGTGAAAGCAGGGAGAAGGGTTAGTTACAGTCGAGACGGAGTGCGCTTAGCTTCTGAAAGCTCATACACAGATAGAGAGTTAAGTCTCAGTCACAGGTCGATGCAGATTGGTTCCATAACACTTCAGCCAACTTTACTCATGCAACCAGTTGTCTCTAGTGGCCTTCAACGACTCACAGGCATGCCATTACTCAACATAGAGCTATGTTATGTCACTCCAAGGCCTATTTTTTGTTGAGTCAGTTCCTCCAGTGCATACATCAGTTCTACCTCAGAGACAATAATGGTTTTTAATTGATTAATTCCAACATTTTCTTAAATTAGATACAAGAGTGGTCTTCTATGTTTGATAATAACCACTCTTGCTGATTAAGTCCAGTGTCATAGTCAAGTTAATAATTTGTTTTACGAAGTTCAAACAGTTACCTAAAATTAGGTCTCGGTCCCCTAAGGTTGAGAACCTCTGCAACTCTGTTAAATAGGGGGTCTTTGAATGCTTTAGAGGTCGATGGTTTTTGCAAAGATCCTCAGTTTTGGATTGTAAAGAACTATTTCAGAGCTATCTTGATTGAGAAGTCTCATTCAGGACCTGAGACAAAGTTTTTATGGTTTTCATCAAAGGCATGTGTAATTGGATCTGAAGAAGAATTATTTTTGATTTTATCTCATGAATGGATGCTCTAATGAGTGAGAGCCTTTGAATCTGTTGATAAGTTATCTGATTCAATATTTTTATAAGTTCTTGTCTTTAATGATGAAAAGTAAATCATTGGGTTAATATGTGATTGATGATTAGAATTAAAGAAACTATTTTTTCTTGCCATCGTTTATCGCATGTATGTTTTCTTCTGATAATTCTATCTTAGTCAATAATTGGAACACCTACATGTTAATGTAAAAGTACTAGGCATGCTGTAGGTGTAAGAATCATTGTCTGCATGTTTGAGCACATGGGTTATCCCAAACTCAACCTTCTCTAGTAGTTAAGCTTTCCCAATTTGTTACCCAGTTGGTTTATACTAGCTTTTATCTTGAATCGGTCCCACCTATAAGAGAAAGTACAAAAAAAGAACGTTCGAACTGAAGGAGGAGCTTTCACTAGAAAACATCATTTCAATCACTACGTAAAGCCCATCGATTAATTGGCTGGATCGCAAGACCTGGACAACCATTCCACCATTAAACGCTGCAGAGTCTAATTGGGCCTCAGTGGCGGGTTTGGTTCCTACTATCGAGTTAAAGAGATTTAGGACCCCTCAACACAACTATAATATTTAAAAAGGTGAACCTTAGTGATAATATCTAGTATGGATATAATTGAGTTTTCCTTAGATAGATTGGATACTCATTTGGTCTTAAAGTATCATCTAAAATTTTTGGCTAAGAGTTCATTTTCCTTAAATCTAAAGAGTTAATAGCCCAAGACTAAGAGGCATCTAGCAATAGTGGAAGTCCACCCCTTTAAAAACCACCAACTTCCAATGATGTAAATGCACATCAAAATCTTAGTATGGTAGCACATCACGATTTTAGTATGGTAGGTTTTTTCTTGTTTAAATAAAATTGATATGAAGTTTTTTGTATTATTTGTAGAAGAAAAAAATTATTTATTGTAATAATTATTTATTTTAAAAAAATATTTAAGTTATTAAATATATACACATTTATCTTTAAATTAATTAATTTTCAAATAATATCATTTCAAATTTTATTAAATATTAAAAAAAATTAAACACAAAGCTGTAACATGTAAAATAAATCTATAATCAGATTTTACAAACTGTTATATAACACTGGTGAAACGAACGAGGAGAACTTGTTGGATTTGTCAATGTCAAACCACGTGTAACGATGATATTACACTGTTTAGTGAAATGGATGAGATTTTGTTGGATTTTGTTAATGTCAAAAACCACGTGTGACGATTATATTACATTGTTGGCCAAATGAATGAGGTGAATTTGTTGGATTTTGTCATTGTCAAAACCATGTGCGATAATTATATTACATCACAATTTGTTGAATTGTCAATGTCAAAACTATACATGACAATGGAGCAGTAAGATTCACTTAGTAATTCTCATGTGGAAATTTAGTGACCTAAAAAGTTACGAATTTTTTTGATTTTGAATTTTGACGGATTTGTCACGTATGCCGATCTTGTGAATGGACTAAAATATGTGGGTGGGAGGGTCGGTAAGGGCATTAAAAGAAAAACATATAATATGTTTTTCTTTTAATGCTTCCCACACCCACATATTTTAATGGGGGCATTAAAAGAAAAACATATAATATGGACTAAAATATGTGGAATAAAATTTTAATCATAATCAAAAAAATTTCACTGTATTTTCAAATTCAATAGTCTAAAATATATGACTATTATTAATAGTCTAAAATATATGATGATTGTTAATATATATATATTTTTAATGAATTGATGGTTTTAAGGAAGATTGAGGTGTTAAAAAAGTATCCACAGAATTTGAATCAATGACTAAACCAACATATACATTTCCTTTTTTGAATATAATATCTTAAAAAGAAACACCGCATTATATAAAAATATATCATTTAAAAAAAATATTATTATTATTATTATTAATATATAAAAATTGTTTTTAAAATTGATATATAATAAAGTGATTTGTAAATAATGATTGAAATTTGATTATAATAGATAAATCTATTTTACTATGCCAGCTATAAAGCCCATCGACAGCCTACCGAAAGCTAACCTAACCTTCATTTAGGCCATAAGCCTCAGATTACCAAAACGCCGACGAAATTAGACCGCGTGCACCGCGTTTAGTACGGTCACATTTAGACACTTTCAAATAGAACTTTCAAATAGAAGCACACCCTCAAGCAAGATTTCTATATGAAAGCCAGAGACAGTATTCAGAATATTCAGAATTCCAGGGTTTGGAAGAGTTCTCCGTTCTCACCATTATGTTAGAGTCGGAAGTATCCTGGCCAATCTGTCGATATTATATACGACGATGGAGATAAACGAAGTAGCAGCAAATCAAGGAGGAGAAAACAGAGTAGTTGCCATGGTACATCATATCGTGAGATCTCTGAGCACCTCCGAGAACATGACGAGAGACATGCTCACAATGCTTTCCACCTTCGACAACCGCCTTTCCGCCGTGAGCCATCAAAGTCCCGCTAACCCACCTGGGAAATCGGTCGATTTGGAGACCAATTTGGCCTCCGCCGACCGGATAATCTCAGGTTGGGAATCCAACTCCTCCAAGGCTATGCTTTTCCAGAGCAGCCCAAAAGAGACCAACGACTATCTCACCGCCGTGGACTGTCTCCGTCCTCTCATGGAAAATCTGGTAGTCACTCACAGCAGCTCCGCCAAGCTGGTGCGGGCGCAGCGCCTCATGGAGATGTCGATGGCCCGCCTGGAGAAGGAGTTTCACCGAATTCTGTCAAACAATGTCAAGCCGACCATGGAGCCGGACGACGGTAACTCGAGCGACGGCTCGTCGGACGACGGGTCGGCGGACGAAGACGGAAGCAGCAGCGGGCGCCATGGGAGTCAGAACTTAAACGCTAACGAGATTTGCGAAATCGACATGATGCCCCTTGACGCCGTGCAGGACCTTCGCAGCATAGCGAAGCGCATGGTTGCCGGCGGGTACGGAAGTGAGTGCGTTCGAATCTACGGGATGACGAGAAAGTCTGTAATCGAAGGCTGTCTCAACAGAATCGGCGTCGACTGGCTAAGTGCGAGCGACGTGCAGAAGATGGAGTGGGAAATTCTCGACTTCAAGATCAAGAACTGGATACGCTCCGTGAGAATTGCGGTGAGGATTCTGTTCGCGAGCGAGAAACAACTCTGTAACGAGATTTTTGCAGGGCTTGACCACGTCAGAGATTCTTGTTTCGCCGAGGTCATCATGCGGCCCACGATGAAGCTTCTGGCCTTCGGGGAATCCGTGACTGTGAGCAAAAAGTCGAGCGAAAGGCTCTTCAGAGTGCTAGACATGTACGAGACTCTGTCCGACCTAATGCCCGACATCGATGCCGTTTATTGCCAGGAATCGTGTGCCAGCGTGAGGACGCTGGCGTCTACAATCTTTGTTCAGCTCGGGGACTCGGCACTGGGGATTATGATGGTATTCGAGAATGCAATCAAGGCTGAAAATTCAAAGACCTCGGTCCCCGGAGGCACGATTGATCCACTTACCGGGTATGTTATGAAATATCTAAGTTTTCTGTCTGATTACAAGGAGACTCTGATGAATATGACGGCCAATACACCCATTGATGGGCATGACGATGAATTGGGCAGCCAGGTCTCTGCTCTGTCTGTGAGACTGGGATGGACAATCACAAATCTGCAGTGTAATTTAGATTTGAAATCTAACCTCTACAAGGATGTTGCCCTGTCAAACCTGTTTCTAATGAACAATCTTCATTACATTGTCAAGAAGGTCAAGGGTTCGAAGCTTTTAGGACTGTTAGGGTATGGCTGGTTGAGGAAGAATCAGGGCGAGGTGAGGCAATACGCGGAAAATTATGAGCGCGCGGCCTGGATGCAGGCCCTCAATTGTTTGAGCGATGAGAGAATTCATGTGAATGAGGGCATTTCCAGTGGGGTGTCGCAGCAGGCCCTAAAGGATAGATTAAAGGGTTTCAATTGTGCAATTGAAGAGGTGCTCAAGAAACATTCAGGTTGGATGGTGCCGGATGTGCAGCTCCGGGAGGAGCTTGGCATTTCAGTCGCAGAGAAGATGATACCAGCCTATCGCTCCTTCCTGAGCAGACTCAGAAAGTATTCGGAAAGTGGGAGACACTCTCAGATAAATATTAAGTACACGGCCGAAGACCTGGAAGCTCGTCTCTTGGATCTGTTTCATGGCAATTCATCATAAGAGTATTGATGTGGAACAGAATTCATATGTCATTATAATAAGAGGATGCAACTACAATTGTAATTGAGGACATCACAATTGGAGAACTTTCCAACTAAAAAAACCTTGATATTCAAGAGTAAGACCCTTGGACCACTGATATGTGCCTATCTCAGCTTAACATTCTTATCACTCCTGTGAAAGAATGTTGATTGTAAGTAGAGTGTATACACAAAATAGCCTCCTAATGTAAATTTTCAGTGCACAACATTGCCAAAGAAATTCACTGCAGCAATCATATTTCATGATTTTTCTTGAATTACCTGTGTTTCTTTGTTTCCTGTTCAGCACTCCCTGTTTTGATAGGAAGTTTTACACTAAACTGAAACCCTAATGCTTGAGGGTCTACTATATTTCTGACGATCACTGTGTTTCAAATGGTCAAAATCACTGCTTGCTTGAACTCTATGCGAGCTGACTACGCTACAGCAAGGTTGTACCTTTTCAGTGCAAAATACGGGAATCAGATTTTTAATTGCCAATGGCATTCATGTCGGGAGTAGATTAACTCGGCAGCAAGCAGCAAACAGCAAACAAATTCAGGCTGAGTTTCTCATGGATTATTTCAAAATTTTACTGAGTTTTTCATGGATTATAGTTTTATGCATTTCAAAATTTTATTTGTGATTTTGTCTCATTTTAAACTTGATCAGAAAATTGACTAAAATTTTGGATTTGCTGGAAATTTAAAACCACACCACCAAAAAAACCTACCCAAAAAAATAATTGCTCCCAAATTAACCCACTCATTCTTGTCTTACTTCATTTACTAAAAATTCTCAATATGGAAAACAATTTGGACTAGATACAATTAAGGTCGGTCACATCACAATAAAAGAAATACTTCATTTACTAAAAAAATTGCTCAGTATATTTAAATATGGAAAACGATTTGGACCAGATACAATTAAGGTCGGTCACATCACAATAAAAGAAAGCAATATATAATCAAAATAGTCCTAAATTCGAAAAAAGATTAGACAAATCTCTTTTTCATTATGTGCAATTGATCAGTTCTATATCTATTGTATAACATAATTTTTTTCTCAAAGTAAATAAAGATGTTCTATATGTACCATATATTATGTAGATAAAAAATATGATTTTTATAACAATTTAGCAGAAAGAGAAAGAGAGCACAATGACACAATTGATTCCAGAAATGATACCTTTATTATCTCAATAACCAAGTTCACTTGCCTCTTCGAGGGAGAAAACTCTAGTAGAGCAGAGCTCGAGTGAAAAATGATTCTCAAGACAAAACTTTATTTGTACAATTTCCATCTTCTAGAGAACTTTCTAGAGGCAGAACCTTTTAGTAAGTCTTCTTACATTAGACATGTTCACATTATTACATAAGTCTTATTTCCTAATATCGACCTTTATTACATAAAAAAAAACATAATATTCTATCTACTTGAGGGGTTAGGGAGGTTAGGACCCTAACATGCCCTCCCCTTGAAAAAACAACCTTGTCCTCAAAGCTTGAGATGAGGAAACTATTGTATAATAGTAGTTGGTTCCCATGTGGCATTCTCAAGTTGTGTATCTTTTCATTGTACTAAAACCTCCTGGATTGTACACTAACAGAGACGACGCGCTTGTTGTTCCAAGACTACTTTGGGATGAAATCAAATTGATTCTTCTTCATCCAATTCAGGGAGATTGGTTTGAATATGACACTTGTTTCCAATCACTTTATTTAAGCAAGAAACATGAAAACCTGGCTAGATCTTAGAGTGACTGGGGAGAGCTAACTTGTAATCCATTGGCCCCACATGCTTGAGAATTGTATAAGGGCCATAAAACTTTGGAGCAATTTTCTGGTAGTGATATGATTTGAGGGATGTTTGCTTATAAGGTTGTATATGAAGAAACACTTGGTCCCCTTTAGAAAATTGGTGTTTTGAACGACCTTGATCAACTTGTTTCTTCATGCAATTATGATCCATGACCAAATTCTCTTTGAGAGTATGTATAATGGAAGTTCAGGATGTAAGGTTTTTTTCGACGTCCTAGACCTTGGTGACACCAGGAAGGTAGGATAATATAGAAGGTGGATTTTGACCATAAGTCGCGTCAAAGGGAGTCATGTGAGTAGCACCATGATAAGATGTTTTGTACCACCATTCAACAAGTGGTAACCACTTAACCCATTGTGATTATTGGTTAGACATGAAACACCTCAAATATGTTTCCAAATGTTGGAGATATTTCACACACACCTAAGATTTTTTTTTTCTAAGGTTTTTCCTATATTTATTAGTCATTATTCATTCTCCTATAGTTTATGGAGAATATTCCTCTAGGAGAATATTCTCTTCAGTTCACACTTCAGTTTGATCAGTTGAGTGGAGTCTAGATGCTACATTGGGATCATCACCATGTAGCATTGGAATCACCACCAGCTAATGTGCATTGCCCTTGGGATTATCACCATATTAGCGCATTACTCATGATTCCCTGATCTCCTCCTAACTTTAATTTGTTTTAGTTAGTTAAATGAAGACTAAGAGACTAGTTAACTTAGACTAGGTGGCAGTTCACTCTCGTAACTGTTTGAGAGACTAGACTAGGTGGAAGTTTACTCTCGTAACTGCTGGTGTGTGTCCATATCACTCTAGACCACCACTATGGCACATTGGATTCTCTTCCAGTGTACATTACTTGAGTTATACAGAGTATATCATGTGTAAATTATCATTCATTCATTTGGTTAATGATAATTCTTCCATTCTTTCTCTCTCGCTTCTCTTTCCTCATATTTTCTTTGCAAATTATGTATGTAGCTAGATCTATTCTGTGTAGGTTCAACACATTTACATGGCATCAGAGCCGATGGATTGCTAGGGAAAAGACACACCAAATTATTTTTGCAGGTATCAAATATTGAAGACAACAGAAAAATGAAATTTCCAAAAGAATTCATTCTTACACCGTACAATTTATTTGCATGGAAGGAGAAGATGATAATGCATCTTCGAGGCAGAGGATTATACATGCTAACCATGAAAAAAAGAACCAAACCAACATCAGTCATAGAAAAATCCAAGTATCTAAATCGAATGGATGAAGCGTTTGGAACTATTTGCAGTCTCATTTCTCCTGAACTCCTCTTTCACATATCCTCTTGTAAAACCCCCAATGAAGCCTGGACCACCATGGAAGGGAATTTTTTAAAATAGGACGAGATGAGGGGACGGATGCTCGAGGTGGAATTGCTTACTTTGGATCCAAAAACATTCGAAAATCTCCAATATTTCTTTACCAAATATAAGGATTTGTTGTCGCAACTCAAGGCTTGCGGGGTTGATAAATCTAAGGAGGAGAAACAAATGGTTCTTACCATTCTCTCCAAAATTGGTCCGAAGTACTCAATGTTTGTATCTACATTTCATTCAGTTAGGCTCACCTCTAGAGCCACCTGGACGATTCCCACTCTTGAGACCTTTATCGAGTCTCTGACACAAGAGCAGAACAAGCTCATCAATATGGGAAAAATAAAAGGCCCAAAGGCGCATGCACTTATTGTGCAATATGGTAGTGTCCATCAATATCATAAATCTAAAGACAAATACAAAAGAAAATCACATGCAAATCCAAATAAGGAAGGGTACACAAAACCCTTCAATGATGCCTTTGGATCCAAAGGTGGAAAGGGAAGAAAAGGGGCGAAATGCACTTACTACCATAAAGAATTCCATCCATAATTTGCATGTATGAAGAAATAGATAGATCAAATGGCCCAAATACTTCATCAAAAAAACCTTGGAGATCACATCCTCGAGGGTGCCAAGAAGAAGAATCCAAAAGATCATAATCCCAAGAAAGACAATTCTAGCCATGCTTTGATTTCCATCAACATCTCTCTTGATGCTTGGATCATAGATTTAGGTGCATCACACCACATGGAAGCCACAAAAGAAGTCTATTATTCATTGGATGCATGCAAAGGTCCTCCTATTCTTATGGGGGACAACTCTCTAGTCGAGGTCACCCACAAAGGAGGAATTGAATTCACAAACGAAAGCTTTGAGAATGTGCTACACGTTCCCAAACTTTTTGTCAATATTTTCTGTGTATTGGATTAAAAAATCCATCATCAGAAAGAGATTCATATTCACACTTGATGTAGTGGATATCTATGACACACAAACTAATTCTAGGTTTTCTACCGGTGAGGAAATTCATCAATCTAGACTCTACACATTTTCTAAATTTATTGAACCAGATTCTACATTACTGCTTACCCATGCTGATGAAAGCAGTAGGATATGACATGAAAGGTTCAGACATTTAAATTTCAGATTTATGCAACAACTTAGCAAGAAGGGAATGGTTTATGGTCTACCCAACATCCACTTCTTCAAAGGAATTTGTGAGGGATATGTTCTTGGAAAACACCCTCAAGAGAAATTTGACACAGAAAAAACTCAGAAGGCTTCCTTTTGTAACACACTCCGGGAACCCAGGTCGGGCCATGCTACTCCATAAAACACTCTAATACCTTATTGTAACATCCCCAGCCTTAGACTATTGGGCTATGCCACATAGAAACTCTTGCAGAAATGTATATAAAAATAAAGATACAAATATTCTACTAATGCATAGAGTCATGCTGAAATAATAGTAAAATATACATGCAACATACACAGGAAAAAATCATAAACATAAACACATGTATAAATACACAACATTTAAATTAACACAAAATTGATACTTATCTTTGATAGAAGACCACCAATTGCGTGCAAAACTTCCACGAACCTCCCAACCTTAGACCACACTGATAAAAACTCTCAGCAGTGGGTCACCCCCGAGCTGGGATTGAGCTCCACATGGGTAAAGGGATTCCTATCCAGGCTGAGGTTACACAGTCAACAGGAAAGATTTCGGTACAGGTGTCAACTCAAACTAACAACCCACATCCTCTCATTCCCCACATGCCTGTCCCACCCCAGGAAGTGTGCTCGTTCTCTGTTCAATAGTCCTTCGGCTGCCCCACTTCCTTTCCAGGGCTTCAACAACAGGCCAGACATGAAGTCTCAAAGATTTGTAGTTGTAGTTGGGCTCCCTTAGGAAATCAATTCCTCAGTAATTATCTCAGCTAGAGAGAGTTTCTCATGGGCCTAAAAACTCGCCTCTTCATTCCAATACTTAAGTCAACCAGGAAAAGGTAATGGATGATGACAACAACATCGTTTAGTTAAGGCACAAGTGAAGGCTGCAACAACATTCAGTCTGTGTAACAAGTGTCGATCATAACAAAAAGGTACATTGCTGGATCAGGAAGGTACAGGTGTGCAGTGCCTCACATGAGGGATACAATTTTCTGCTAATAACAGGAAAAGTACGGGGTAGATGCAGGAGTGCGTGCAGGCTCGAGAGGTAAGAATGCTAAAGTGAATGTTGAGTGCGTGAATGTTTGAGTGTGTGGGAAATGGAAAATTTCCCCCATGCTTATTTGCATGCGTCCTTGATGACACATGGAGTTTAGTCCCCCATACTCTTTTATCATGGTCGGTCTACAAGAAACGATGTATTTTATTAATGATATGAGTGTTTACATATACAAAAATATGCTCACTGGACTTTAGCATCTAGGCTCTCTGTCCTAATAATAACATAATCCTTTTGGCCTATAATAAACCTGGCTCACCAGCCTACGAAACATATTTACATTTACAACTAGGGCTCGATCTTGGGGTGTTACACCTTTCCTTTAGATCAAATCCATAGTGACCTCATGGGCCCTTTTCCGCATCCATCAATCAGTAAAACAAGGTACATGCTCATTTTTGTTGATGATTTCTCACACTTCACATGGATTTTCTTTCTCAGAAAAAAATCAGAGGTCTTTCAACACCTCAAAGATTTCAAATCCCTTGTTGAGACATAGCGAGGAAATAAAATCAAAGTCCTTCGAATAGATAATAGGGGAGAATATGTCAACCATGATATAAAAAATATTTTTCATGAGGATATGATTCAGTTGCAGCACATGGTTCCTTATACTCCGTAGCAAAACAAAGTTGTTGAGTGGAAAAATAGATCTCTAAAAGAGATGGCATCTTGCATGCTACATGCAAAGTCACTTCCACAGATATTATGGGTTGAAGCACTTAATTGTGCAACCTACATCCAAAATATATCTCCCCATAGATCTGTCAAGGATAAGACCCCCTACGAGGTTTGGAGCGGCCTCAAACTGGAAGTGACCCACTTCCATTTTTTTGGTTCACGTGCATGGGCTAGGATTCCCTCTAAGAAGAGGAAGGAACTTGATCCACAGAGCATAGAGTGTATATTTTTTGGATACCCTGACAGTGTGAAGGGATACAGACTCATTGATCTTCCCTCAGATCGACTCATCATTGAGCGTAGTGTCCAATTCGAGGAAAGTGTCACGCATGTACCTCAATAGCCACATGCAAACACTTTTGTTCTTCCACCTGTCAGAGATGATGAGCATGCACATGCCGACTCTTCTTCAAATAAGAGTTATAATTCATAGGATTCTGATGATCGAGATACAGAGTCAGTACAGTCATATGCAGAGTCAATGTATGCAGATGCCTATGTAGAGCCAAAGCAGAGGCCCAAGTGGGGCAAGACTACTCTTTAGGATGCACGAGATCTTATTGGGGATCCAACTGATACTAGTAGGACTCAATATGATTTCGAGGAGCCTCCTCTTGCACTCACTGCCACTGAACCGATGCCACCCAGGAATATTTTCTTGGTTTAGTCTTTAGATCGATAGTCCTATGGTGAGGTTGCTGAAAATCCCATTTAGAAATCCTCCATGCAGGAGGAGTACAACTCCCTTCTCGAGAACTAGACTTGGGATCTGGTTCCCCTTCCTTCAGGAAGGAAACTTGTCAGGTGCATATGGTTCTATAGGACCAAGAGAGAAGCAGATGGATAGGTTAGCAGATACAAATCCATACTAGTTTCCAAAGGATTTCAGCAGGTGCATGGCATTGACTATGATGAGACCTTCGCTTCAGTAGCAAATATGGATTCCATACGATTGACACTTGACATTGTGGAAGCCAAGGGATGAGAAGTCCATCAGATGGACATGAATAATACATTTCTTCATGGAGATCTCTCTGAGGAGATATATATGGATCAACCCCAAGGATTTACACAGGATTCATCTTTGGTCTGTCGACTGAAGAAGTCTCTTTATGATTCATTTTTGTAATTTACTATTTTTAGCAGTTTTTAACTTCTAGGCCCATTTTGAGGCCCTAAACGACGTTTTTGGAAAAACAGGGAGCAATATGTAAGTGCCTTGATATTTCCCCCAAAATTAATCTCCTCGACGATACCTTTCCAACGGGCTATCATGCGCCTAAAACAAAGATCGTATGCAAAAGTTACGACCTCGGGAAGTTGATACTAATTTACCCAAATGAGGCCCACATGACTTTTGGCGCTTCATCTCCTAGGGTTAGGTTTTTGGATTTCTAGGGTTTTTGGCATTCCTGTTTATTGTAAAAAGGCCTTTAGAGCCTCATTATAATCATCTTCTTGTGAAGGCAAGTAGCCATCACGTCTCTTCTTAGAGATAAGCTGCTACCATTCTAGTGAGTCTTCCACTCTGTAGTTTTACAGTCTCTGTACATTTCTTTCATTAATAGAAATAATGTATTACTGTATCTCTGTGTTTATTGTTGCATTTCTGATACATTTCTTTTATATTATTGGATATCTATGATATCTCTGTGCATTTATTTATTATATCTCTTCTCTCATTTCGTGCTGAAAATAGTCTGGATCACCACATCTGGTTACTCACTCAGTTTTCTTTCCAGGCCTATATGTCGGTCGAGCAAGAAGAAGGTTGTTATTGCTTTATCTTTAGTCGAGACATAATATAGAGGGGTAGTTAACATAACCATTTAGGCTATGTGGCTACAACATTTTATCACTAAGTTGAGCATTCAGTTTCATTGGTCGATCGTCATCTAGTGTGACAACCAGAGTACTTTGAAGTTCTGCAGAGATCCAATTCAGAGGCAATGGACGAAGCACATCGATATCCACATGCACTACATATGGGACTTAGTAAATGAGGGGATCATCGATCTACAGTTATGTCCTTCAGTAGAACAGACTGTAGACATATTCACCAAGACCTTCACCGAGTAGAAGTTCCATTCTCTGTGCAGTCATATTGGAGTGAAGGACACAATTGCCTAACAACTGTCAATTATTATTTTTACATACATTATACTTTGAGGGGTTTTTTTCCCCATGAATATGGCCTCGTTTCTGAGACCCATTCTTTATTTTCACCATAGTAATGTTCAGGGGGGGTGTTGGAGATACTTCACACACACTTAGGATTTATTTTTCCTAAGGTTTTCCTTATGTTTATTAGTCATTATTCAGTCTCCTATAGTTTAGGGAGAATATTCCTCTAGGTTAATATTCTCTTCAGTTCACACTTTAGTTTGATCACTTGAATGGAGTCTAGATGCTACATGATTGGGATCATCACCATGTAGCATTGGGATCATCACCAACTAATGTGCATTGTCCTTGGGATTATCACCAGACTAATGCATTACTCATGATTCCCTGGTCTCCTCCTCACTTCACTCTATTTCAATCAATTAACTGAAGACTGCGAGACTAGTTAACTCAGACTAAGTGGTCGTTCACTCCCATAACTTCCTGAGAGACTAGACTAGGTGGAAGTTTACTCCCGTAACTATTGGTGTGTGTCCAGATCACTCTAGACCACCACTATGGCACATTGGATTCTCCTCTAGTGCGCATTATTTGAGTTATAAAGAGTATATCATGTGTAAATTATCATTCATTCATTTGGTTAATGATAATTCTTCCATTCTTTCTCTCCTGCTTCTCTTTTTTCATATTTTCTCTGCAAATTGTTTATGTCATTTTCTAGCTAGATCTATTCTATGCAGGTTCAACACATTTACAACACTTGTTGAAAATTTTGGTTTAACCATCAATCTAGGGATGATAGGTCATGCCGAGATGCAATTGGCTGCCTTGGAGCTTGAACAATTCTTTCCAAAAGTTGTTGGTGAAAGTGGGATCATGGTCAGATACAATAGAGTGGAGCATTCCATGGAGTTTGAAGATATTTTCCATGAAAATGTAGGCCATATTGGATGTTGTGAATAGGTTTTGGAGGGCACATAAATGATCATATTTGTAAAGGTGATCGACTACAAACCATGATGACCGATTTATTGCTCGATTTGGGTAATCCAACAATGAAGTCCATAGAAATATCAGTCCATATAGAAGGTGGAATAATGAGAGGTTGGAGTGTGTCAGGAATTCTAATTGTTTCCCCCTTATTGTGTTGGAAAGTATCACATTCAACCACAAAAGTGCATATGTCTTATTTCATGTCTTCCCCCAAAAAAAAAGTTTGATCTCTTCATATTTTTTGTGAAAATATGAATGCCCTATTATTGGTGAAGCATGAAGTTCGAAGAGCACAATGAATTCAAAGTGAGACTGTTCTCTCAAATACGAGAAACCTTTATAGTGAAGATCCTTATTGTGCCAAGTGTTGGCACCCGTTTGGGGAAATTGTGTGTGCGCATACCACAAGTAAATATTGTGTGTGCTCCCATGAAGATACATTGTGTAGTTCCAAGAAGGATCAACAACAGTGTTAGGTAAAGGAATATCATGCGCACCAACTCAGTTTTTCACTATGCGTAAGGAATCAAGAAGAAGCCTAAATGCAATGAATTTGGGTGTATCTTCGAGAATATTTTGTAATAAAGTGGTATAAAGACCCGAATGATTATGGGAAAATGTATGGATGAGATGGAAAGTTAGTTAGGATTTCCATGCTCTAGGAAGATTAGGTGGATGCATGCTAACACGTAAAGTGTGAGGATATTTTGTTCACTCAAGAGAGTGGATTTTAGTAGTCAAGAGAGGAGAGAGTAGAGCATTGTAACAAAGATTTCTTGATTGTAACAAAGGGTCAACTAGAATAGAAATATAGAGTTCCATGACGACCAGTTTTATCTAAGTCTTGCACGAGTATGTAATAGATTTAGAACTAAGTGGGAATGAGGGAATGAGACTAAAGCACATGGAACAAATCACAATAATGACTATTGTATGAGACTAGAGTGCATGGCACAAATCTCTGATATGAGTTTTTTTACCTATATGCATTTGAAAAGAATGAATGAAAGACAAAGTCCTTTCTCTCTACAATATGATATGTGTGTTATGTTGTCAATGTATATATGTTTTACTGTCTAATGTTTATTACTTTGTGATTGATGCATGGATGAATGAATGTGTGTATTCCTGATATGATTCCCTGTATACATTGTCCCTTCAAATCCAACACAAGACTATCATTCTCTATGATTCTCATGGAATCGCAGGTGAGACCTTCTTCAATCCTAGACTAAAGATTGAATATGCCAACGCCTTGGGGTTTTTGTTGGTCAAGATTGTTGGTAAATCTTGATAACTATGAGCCAAAACCAAGAGTATCATGAAGATGCATGAGGATATTGTTGCAATTGTTGGATTAAGAGAGAAATTTTGGGATCTTGGAACCTTTCCTGATGAAATTCCTTTAACCAATATGATACAATGAAGGAAAGTGAAAAGAGGGATTTTTTTTCTTCATGTTTCCTTGAAAGAGCATTGACCACCACAATTTTTTCCCTTGTTGTAAATGATCTCATAATCATAGCCAACCATTTTGGTCAACCACTTATGTTGTTTAGGGAATGAAACTCTTTGTTCCAAAAAATATTTAAGGCTACAAGGATCGGTTTTAATTTGGAAGTTTTTCCCTAGCAAGTAAGGATGTCGAGTATTCGTTGCATGCAGAATAACCAACATTTCCTTTTCATAGGTGGATTTTCCCAAGTGTATCTTAGATAGTCATTTTCTAGTGAAATCCAAATGTTTATCATCTTTCATGAGAACTTCCCTAATTCCTTTCTCAGAAGCATCACATTCCAAAACAAAAGTCTTTGCGAAGTTAGGAAGTTCCATAACAGAAGTCGTACACATAATCTATTTCAAGGCTTGAAAGGATTGATCAACTATTGGAGTCCAAATTAAATCATTCTTTTTAAGGAGAGTAGTGAGGGGAGCTACAATTTTTCCTTAATTATGAACAAAATTATGAAAATGTCTCGTTAGACCTAGGAAACCTCTCCAACTTTTAAGAGTTTTAGGATGGGGCCAATCCTTCATAGATTCTATTTTCTTAGGATCCACATGGACACCATCCTTGCCAACAATATGGCTCAGGTAATCTACTTTAGGATCTCCAAGAGAACATTTAGAATATTTGAGAAATATTTTGTGTTGAGATAGTAAATGTAAGATTTGATCCACATTGGCTAGATGGGTTTTCTAAGTTTTACAGAAATGAGGATATCATCCACTACTTCTTGTTCATTGAAATCTAATGGTGCTATGATGATTTTTCGATGCATGTTCGTCTATTATCCGATGAAAACCAGTTATTAGTTTCAACGGCGTATTCATGTCGTCTATCTAACAAAAGTATGGACATTAGATATTTGACAACCTGTTGTCGGCTATACTAACAACCCTAAGGGACAAAATATCATCAAAATTAGACATTGTTTCAGACAGTTAGGCGTCGGAAGTCTGACATAATGATACGTTGAATATCCTACGTCCCTATAGCCAATGTTGTTTGAAATCTACTTGTATATCCAACGAATGTGAGCGTTTCATATACAACAAGACAATAGTACCGCTGACAGTGGTTTCATACCTCTGATGGTCAGTGTTGTTGGTCCCGATGTCGTATAATTGACGTCCACTTTCGGTGAATATCCGACGGTAACATAGTACCTCCGACAGGGGTTCCATACCTCCAATGACTGGTAATGTCGGTCAGACCATCAGATAGTCAACAATTTTATAGTGCATCTGACAGGGGTGTCATACCTCCGATGATTACTACTGTTAGTTCGTGTGTCGAAGATCCAACAATATTGTGTACATTAAAAAAACAATATCTAGGCTTGAAACCAAACTATGATGCTAGCAAAACTGCCTTTTCAAATATATAGTGTAAGAGGTCAAAGTATATTGTTGATCCCATTTCTCCCCATGGGGAATCAAATTCAAATCTTAGTGGAAAAAAACCAAAATTGAAGAAATAACATGAGCTCTGATTCCCCCAAACTACAATATGAACTAGGTAATGTTTGGTAGATACCACAAAGGAAAAATCCCACATTGTCTTAGCTTCAACATAGAAGTTGTAGTGCTAAACCTTAACAATGGTTGACCAAAATGGAAAGTTAAAGTGCATAGAACAAGGTAGTTCAAGTGCACTATACAACCTTACATGAATTCCCACCATTGGATTAGATTGGAGGGTTGTGGAGATAAACATCATATGCATGCAGTGGAAATATGAACTCATCTTTCAAGACATAGTACAAGATGGATAGGTGGACCCATAGACATCAAGCAATCAATCCATCGAATCCAAATGGAATTGATAGGGCGGTGGGTGACAATGTATGGGTTAATTTCTAATGTTCATAAATAATATATGCTCGCAAATCAGGAATGATTATACATTAAGGTTTGGTATGGTTGAAACCCTGTTTTTGACTTTATGAGAAAATCATTTTTATGAGTGCTTATCACTTAGGAATGGGAAGAATAGAATTCCAAGCATTGAGATGCTTATTTTTATGGCTGAGTGGGAATCCTTGTTTGATAGATCTTTGAAGGGGGTTACCTCTGAGAGATTTTCATTAACACCAATGTATCATGGGTGCATTCCCACACTTTGGAGACACATTTCTACATACTAGGGAGTCAAGAATGTCCCAATAGTACTTGGTATCTGTCGTGAGATGACCTTGGGGATGTCCCTTGCAAATGGGTATGTCCACAAATGTACCATATTAGTTAGGGTACCTCTAGACGAGCTCGTTTTCGGGGCATTAATTCTTAATTTTAAAAAAATGGGGTAGTTTAATTTTTATCTTACTCACATGTAGTGCATCCCACTGTTATTTTAGAACATTATAAACCATAAGAAACACCCTAACCCAAAAGAAAACATCACTTTAAAGACTGGTTGATTGATGGTGAGCAGTGGTTTCATATTTGGTGGATGAAAAATTGTAATGGTAGAGGAAATTGTTTCCTTTTCACTAGATTTGTTTGGAAGAAGTTGGAGAGATATAGTGACTTGGATCTCTATCTTTATTTATAGCCAAAAACTTGTGACAACAGTGGATTTTTTCTCACTTCCCACTGGAATGTTGGCTTGAAACCTATAACAACATTTTTTTGGGGGGGTTCCCCAAATTCCACCTACAAATAATTGGAGAGGCATTTCCTCAACCTTACAACTTGGATTTGAGTCTTGGATATTCTTTGTTTCTTATTCATCATTAACCAGTGATAAAAAAACTAATGTTTTTAATATTTTCAAATTTCTAGAGAGTATATGTTTCTATATTTAAGGTAGGGTCCCTTATGTTGGGGTATTATATCCTATATACAATAAAGTATGGTGAACATGATCACACTCTCCAAATGTATTATGCATGCCCCACATACATGTATCCCGACACATCATCTTATTTTTAATATGGAATATTAAAAAGGAATATTAATATGGATGATGTTGAAAAAAGAAGGAAACCTTACCAAAA
>ML856898.1:2839-27346 GCA_009831015.1 Picea engelmannii | reverse complement strand
ATTCAATACAAATTCAAAATGAGGTTGCGCCTCCCTTTCAGCCCTGCATGAGTGCGCGCTGATGTGGCTGACTGATTGGCATGGAGAGATGCTCCTGCATCATAGTACAGGCTCGAAGTGACGTGGCAGTCTCTCGTTACTTTGGGACTTTGAAAGTTCGGAAATTCAGGTAATTCTTTCTCTAGTGCTTCGCAAATCTCCCGGAGTGCTAAGTCTTTGAAGTGAAGGATCTGCCTCAACGTGTCCTTGTTGATGGATGGTCCAGATTCTCTTTGGGACTTCGACAGTTTGAAATGTTGTGCTTGGAAATCAGTCGAAGTGGTACGTCACTGAATCTGACGTGGCAGGCTCTCAGGAGTTCGGCTCTTCGGGACTTCGAGTTTTCGCGTACTTCATGGGTTCTCTCTTGACGTTAAACCCCACGCAATTTTGACACGTCAAATGCATGAAAACCATCGATCTGATTGGCTTGATGGATCTCCACCATCGAAAGTCAACCTGTCTGTTTCCACAATTTGAGCCCAAAATTGACCGCTTTGGATCGTTGCGTTTGTCCACGGGTGTTTCCTATGCATACAAAAAAGCTTGGTCGACTTTCTTTGAGCTCAATCAATGGCAACATAATGACAAGAATTTTGAACCAAATACGACATGTAATTATCCTTCAAGAAACAATAGAAACAAAAATGCACAAAGACTCAATCAATAAAGAAACAATAAGAACCAAGTCACTCAGTAATGGGAAACTGACTCAAGTGTTACCCAAAAAACAAAAAATTGATAGAGGATTTTTAGGGTGTGTTGAGTGTTCAACAAATGGCGACTTACTGGGTGAAAGAAGAATCTTTGTTCCTACGTCAGGATCAGTTGATGCAAAAGTTGGGTAAGAACTTAACTAGTTTTTACCAGAGCCTATTTTATCCTTGCATTTGAAACTCCCCGGTTGATGCATTTGGGCCTGCCTGTGGGGTTTTCAAAATTTATTCCACCTTCATTTCTTATAACCCTAACTAATACCCCTTTTGATAAGAGTTGAGTAAATAATTCATTGGCCCCAGGCCCTTTAGTTATCCTTATTCACATTCTATGGTGTTTCTCTACTGCCAACGAGAATCCATAGCCTCGATGGAGTCAATAGCCCCGACAGAGTTATTTCCATACCCTCTCCTATTGTGCACTCATTTGATATGGTTGATTTTATTTCGGCCGAATGCCCTGAGTGAGTGGGAGATGAGGATGTCTTTTATTTGCAAAATGAGATGGTTAAGGTGAATTTTTGCTAGCTATGTATTCGAGGTACACGTAGTCCTTTCCATCTTACCACCTTTCCCTTAAGGTTTTACTAGACCACCAGGCAGACACTTCGTCATTTTCCCAAGGTTGTTCATCTGTAGGTTAGATAGAAAAACCTTTAAAACAGCTGCAGGTCTCCCAAAGCTTCTTGGGTTGTATGTGAGCGATGAGTCAGGAACAAAGTTCTTCATATCACATGAATTGAGGTCAACCACTGTCTTTCTAAACACAATCTTCAAAAGCGCAGAAGTATTATAGCAATAAACAACAACAACAACAACAACAACAACAACAACAAATGCATTCCCCAATCGACCTACAACAAACATCGAGAAAACACACATACACAATTTTGTTTTTTAATGAAAACATTGTTTTAGGGCTTGGCCATTCACCGGAAGAGCGTCAGGTTCCCCCCTCAGATTCTGCAACCGATACGTGCCTACCCCAATTTTCTTGGCTACCTTGAAAGGTCCAAGCCATAGATTCTGAAACTTAGAATGTTTTCCCTTTGGCTCATTTTCTCTATCCCATTTTAGGACTAAGTCTCC
This sequence comes from Picea engelmannii, assembly GCA_009831015.1. NCBI lineage: Eukaryota > Viridiplantae > Streptophyta > Pinopsida > Pinales > Pinaceae > Picea > Picea engelmannii. The sequence continues at coordinate 25,502 of ML856898.1, read as the reverse complement.
TACTTCAAAATTCTTCTCTTTGGCCTTATGTTTATCAAACCACCTTTTAACTATCTGCTGATGAACTATGAATTTTGATTTTTCTTTATCCCTTTCCTCTTCCAATGTAAGGAGGGTATCAATTCTTTGTTGTATAACTGATGAGGGTTTTCCTCTAGAATCTTGAGCAAGATGAAGAGATGGAAGATATAGTCCGTTTGGGAGAATGGCTTCTTGTCCGTATACCAGAAAGTATGAGGAATTTCCTATGGCTTCCTTGGGTATTAATCTATCAGCCCATAAGTCGTTATGGAGTGAACTATGCCAATTCCTTCGATTGTCTGCAACTGTTTTCTTTAATATCCTCACTAGGTTCTTATTGGTTGATTCTGCCACTCTGTTCCCCTGTGGATACTAGTTTGTGGAGTATCTGATTATGATTCCTTTGTCCAGAGAAAACTCTGTTAATAAGGTGGAAGAAAATTAAGCTACATTATCAAAGACAAGGATGGAAGGCATCTCGAACCTGGTGATCAATTGTTTCTCTATGAATTGGATCACCACCGTTTCATTCACATGAGTCAGAGGGATGGCCTCTACCCATTTCGTGAAATAGTCTCTGGCAGTCAGTATGTATCTATGTTGTTTTGAAGAACTCGGTGTAATTTCTCCTATGATATCTAACCCCCATTGATCAAATTGTCTGGTGACGGCCACAGGTTGGAGTGGGACAACTGCTCTCTTTTCCCTCCTTACACTTATTTGGCAAGTTTTATAGTTTCTAGCGTATGTGTGAGCATACCTGAACAGAGCAGGCCAATAATATCCATCTCACAGTATTTTGTGAGCGGTGGTGTTTCCCATGAAATTTCCACCAACGGGATTGTCATGGATCTCCTTCAGAACTTTGTTTGCATCTTCACGTTCGAGACATCTTAAAAGTACCCCATCATAATTAACACAGAAGAGCACCGAATTGATGAGGCGATATTGTGTTGATTTTAACCTGAGGGCTCTCCTTTCCCTGGGATTCAAGTTTTCTGGGTGAGTCACATAATGCAAGAGATAAGTCAATTTCTCATACCAATACCCTTTCCCTAGGGAGACGTATGAAGCTTTACCGCACCATAATGCCAATTTATTCTCCCACCCGGGGTCTCCATTTACATGGTCCTGGGCTTCAACTGCTAGTTTGCATAACCCTTGACCCTTAACCAGTTTAGCAGGTTTTATATCTAGATCAAATTCTTGGACTATTGTCATCTAGTTTCCTCTTCTTTCCCCCATTTCTTGTTGAGTGAATAGAGATTGGACCATAGGGTGAGGCACAAAGACTTTGGTATGGTTTTTTAGGATGTAATATCTGAAGTGTTTCATTGCCTTGTATACTGCATAATCCTGCTTGTCTATAGCAAGGTAATTTAGTTCGTCCCCTTGGATATTAGTGCTCATAAATGATACGGGGGCCTCGTTGTTGTCATCATCCTTCTAAGTCAGTATTGCAGCTAACGATTGGATGGAGGAAAAAGTATAGAGGAAGAAATATTTTCTAAAATCGGGACTTTGCAACACTGGGGCTTGGGATATTGCAACCTTCATATTACTTAAACCACCTTTTATTTCATCATCCCACTTAAATTTGACATATTTATGGATCATTTTTTGTAAGGGTTTGATAGTTTCAACGAAATTTGGGGTGAATTTCCTCACAAAATTGATTTTCCCGAAGAAAGATTGCATACCCTTTTTGTTGTGGGGTAATGGAAGCTGAGCTATATCCCTTATCCATTCTGGGTCTATGTGAATGCCTACTTGAGATATAATGTGGCCTAACAACTTACCTTCCTCGACACCAAAAATAGTTTTCTTAGGATTTAAGGATATACCATATTTCCTACACCTTTCCAAAATCTAGGTTAAATGTTGGATGTGATATTCTCTATTCTTTGAATACACAATAAAGTCATCCAAATAGACTACTACATACTTGTGGATTAGTCCCTGAAATGTTGCGTCCATGGCCCTCTGGAAGGTTTCCCCTACATTGATCAACCCAAAGGGCATGCGTTTATAAGCAAAGGTTCCCCACTTGGTTCGGAAGGTAGTCTTCAAACGATCTTCCTCTGAAACTAGAACTTGGTTGTAACCTGAAAAAACCATCCAATAGGGAGAAAATATCAGAGCCAGACATGGTCTGCAAGAGTTGCTCCATTGGTGGGACTGGGTAGTTTTCCTTCTCTGAAGCTCTGTTGAGGTTTCTGAAATCTACACATGAGCGGATATCCCCAGACTTTTTCCTCACAGGAATCAACTTTTCTACCCATGCAGAGTGTCTAACCTGGAAGATAATCTTGGCATATAGTAGTTTCTTTAACTCCTAACACATGAGAAGCTCCAAGGATGGGTGGTATTTCTGGAGCTTATGTTGGAAAGGTTTCACTCTGGGTTTTAACAGAATTGTGTGTTGAATGATACGAGTGTCATAATTTTTCAGATCTCAGTAGGACCATGCAAAGACATATTGATATTTCCTGAAAAGTTTGAGATAGAACTTCCTTTCCTCTTTAGATACTGTCTTGCCGAGATTTATATTCTTGAGGTTTTTCGAGGTTCCTAGATTTATAGTTTCGTGCCTGGGACAGGAACTCCCCGTCTTTGTGTTAGTTGACCCTTTTGATATTTCTCTTAAGTCAAAAAGGTTTTCTAAATTAGCTACCCCTTTCAATATCGTGTGAGACCTTGGTTTGTCGGTTGGTTGATCTATATGATGATCGGTTTTTGTTAATTTCTCCTGAAATACTTCATTGTCAATGGCCAAGTCTTTAAAATTATCTTGATTGGTCAAAATGTTTATGATATGTTCATCTCCTTCAAATACCTTCCAATTCGAAATATTGTTGGGCACCAATCATTTGTAGAGTAGCTCCATAGTGAATCGAGAGGCTTCGTAGTATTCTAGAGGGGATAACCTTGAGGCAGCGGTGGCCAGAGAATCAGCAAGAGTGTTCTTTGTCCTGGGGATCGTTGTAATGTTGAAGGCTTAAAAACATTCTATTAGTTTGTGCACATCCTATTGGTAATTACTCGGGTGGAGAAACTTGCAATGTATAGTGTTCCTTACTTGTCTAACGATGATTTCTAAATCTCCTAAAATTTTCAATTTTTTAACGTTTAAGTGTATGGCTTTGTTCAGCGCTTATACTAGAGACTCATACTCGGCAGTGTTGTTTGTGCATTCAAATTCTATTCTACAAGATAGGAAACTTCATTTACCTTTTGGGTCAATGAGGATGCACCCTGCCCTTGAGCCTTCTTGCGATTTAGATCCATCGAAGTATAAGGTCCAAATTTGTGAACGACAATTGTCAGCTTCCCTTTTTATACCACTTTCCTCCTTTCCCCCTATCTATTCTGTGATTTCTAACACCGGTTCTTGACAGAAGAGGGTTTCCCCCACCGTCGTTAGCAAATTTTCTTGAAAACGTATTTCAGAGTTTTGAGTAAGAGGGACATCAGATGAGTGGGTGGAGAAATTTCCGAAATCGGAGTCACAGGAATAATTGTCGAGCACAAGAAAATCTTTCAATGAGGGCTCGTTAAGATTTTCAGGTCGGTGACCGTGTGATTTAGATATCTTTCACTATCGATTATGATCATATTCATGTGTCCCTTTAATGGAAGCCAAAGGTGAGCCCAGTTTGTACTAAAATATTCGTTTAACTTCTCAAACCAATCTCGAATTAGTAGCAATCCATAAGCTTCTGGGATATCTACTACAATGATGTCAATTACTTGAACAAATTTGGGGTGTGTCGTTGTTAGGACCCAGAAATGTCCCATTTTCACTATATATTTTTCTCATTCAACCTTATATTTTCTATGCTAAATGCCTAATATCATGTTTGCTAAGACCTTTTTCCCAAGGTATGAATCATTGATCTTGATTTTATATTCTTGTTTACTTAACACGTTTGATTGGTAGCGTTTCTCATATTTTTCCCATGAATGTTCAACTAATGATCAAAATGTGTAGAACAACCAAGTCTTGAATAAATATCATTGTTGTTACACCAGCTGTTAGAGTTGTGCGCTAGTTTTGCATGTTGTTACACGAATACAACAATTGCGCACCTTTCTTGGAAGCTGTTACACCTGCTGCAACATATGCCCACTGATCCTGGAAGCTGGTATATCATTCAAATCCGAATCATGAAGACTGATCCTCAATATTTTTACATGTTTTGTCTCACGCTAGTGATCAGGATCATTTCCAGATTTTGTAATGATGACAGATCCTTTATATCATACGAACAACTTGGGAATATATGACTCTCAAAGTTGTTCTGAGTCAGTTTCAACTGAATGACTCTGTCTTTAAATATCAGAGATTTTGTAATCATTGGTACCGAATATTAGCTGTGGAATAGTGAAGTGAAGTGAAGCATTTTTGTATCTAAACATTTTGGCGATTTAATAAAGAAGTGATTTGAGTTTCTCCAACGTACTGTAGTCTTTTTGAGTGGATTCAGTGAGAAGGAAAGGGCCCACCTTCCTCACAGACTCCCCTCTGTTTTGAGTTTTAGATTAATTACTTTGATTATTTACAGTTGTGTGATTTTATGCATTTCTAGAATACATTTGTTGTTACAATTCATTCCCTTTCTGTTAAATGCGCACTAGTTTGTCTCATGAGAGTTAGAGTCAATTGTTGAATACTATTGGGGAATTTTTTTCCCTTTTCTTCATTAGATTAAATCTTTGTTTTCAAGCAAAAGAAAATAAAAGTGTGAATTCCATTCCTGCAATTAAGTAGATTTCCTTTCAACAATTAGCACAGAACTTCCTTCTACAAGAGTAAAATAGAAAATTAGAATAGATTAGATAATCCAGGATTCTTATACACTCATCAATTTAGATTTCAATTATGCAAGTGTGACTTCAATTCTATAGAACTCCAGTTATGTCAACAACTTGTGTTAGTGTTCAACTTTTCAATTTTGTTTCTTTTATTTTACCTTACTGCAAATTGACTAGCATAGACTGTGCACAATTATCTTACAATAACAAAACTTCCCCGGGTTTGATAATTCATATTGAACACCTTAATTATCTATTTAGACAATTGAAGTGCCCAACATTTTGGCGCCATTGCCAAGGAAGATAATTAGAGATTCTTGTAATCACATTAGTTTTCTTTTCTTAGGAATTAGAAGTCTGCATGAATCGAGGAACAAGAGGACGTATCCCCAAAAATACTAACCCTACAGGTACCAGAGGATGTGGTGGAAGGAATCCTACACTTGGAAGGCCAACCTTTGTTGATGAGATTATAGCTAGAGCAGATTCTTCTTCGGGATCTATCTTTCGCCCTTCAAATCCTCCAAGAAGACATATTCCTCAGACATAAAAACTACCCCATTTTGAAACATCGTTTTCATCAGGGGATGAAGTTGAAGATGTGTCACTAACAAGTCAACACGCAACACTGGATAATATTGAATATCAAGGAAGTGTAGCTCGGAACAGGGAAAATCCAGAAGAAGTTGTTTATCAGATCAACAGACAGATAGTCACTAAATAGGAGTGGGACGCTTTCGGTATTGAGTGAAGAGAAAGAGAAAATATGGAAAATCAAGGAGATAATGAAGAAGAGTTCCACCGTGAGAATCCACCAAACAATGAAAATCAGGAAAATGATGAAAATACTATCTCTACCCTGGTTTTCTCTACCCTGGTTTTTCCTATTTCTGATATTCCCACATGGGGGATAGCTAGTATGAAGAACATACCTCTCTCATCCCTGCCAAATTTCCATGGATTATCTACTGAGGATCCAGATGATTTTTTTTTTTAATTTGATATTTTGTGTAGAAGCTATGACTACACTACCACTACGCAGAAACTTAAATTGTTTCCAGCTACATTGAAGGGTAACGCGTTAAGATGGTTCATGAGCCTTGGAGGAGAGAATATTTCAACATGGGGACAAATGAGGCATCTTTTCCTAAACAAATACCAAGACTACAGTCGAACGAGGGAACGAAGAGAAGAACTGTTCAATATGTCTCAGAAGGAGGCCGATACCCTTAAAGATTTTGTGGAGCGACTCTAGTATAATCTACAAAGTTCTGGACATCCGGATGTGAGTAAGGACATTCTGAAAACTATTTTGCTAAAAGGAGTCAGAGATGATTGTTTAGATATGCTGAATATGATTGGCAAGGGAGATATATCTAAGGAATCCTATGAAGACATTGTAAATCTTTGTAAAATATGCTCTCGGGGATCTACAAGGAATAAGTCAGCTACCAGGGATACCACTTTTTCAAGGGTACAAAAATCAGCCAATGGAGGGGCAACAAGAGCATAAATAGGTAATCTATTAGAAAATTTCAAAACAAAAATGATTAACTCTTTTGCTTCACAAATGGACACTCTACAGGTCAAACAGAAACAAGCAGAATCAGATCGGGCATTGTCCATTTTTCTATCCGAAATGCAAAGACAAACATCCACCAAGGAAGTTCCCACTGAACAGTGTCCAAGTATGTCTTATTTGTGAATTAGATCATGCCACTGACAAATGTCCCTCCTTACCAGGTGTAAAAGAATCAATGAAGGTGACTAATGAGGAAGTGAAGGCTTCCTATCTAATAACATGGAGAAGACAATGGAAGCCACGAGGTCAAGGTATAAACCCTCAATTCTCTCCTGCAATACTTAATTATTGGAATAATGTGAACAATCATCTTCAATATGGCCAGATGAATGCCTCCCCTCCCCCTCGGCAAATCATATGTCACCTCCTTATCAGGATCCCAATACATGGTTACCTATGCCCCAACAACAAAATCACCATGGGAAATGGAACCCATATTAAAGAGGCTCTCAACAATGGCTTACTTATCAAAACCCCCACCAATAGAACCCCTATCAACAATAGTTCCAACCCCAGTACCAACAACAACAACTGCAGTTACCTTCTAATGCCCCATAGAACAATCCTCCATTATGACCTCATATGCCTATGCAACCTAACCCAAATCCAAATAATAAGGCCATCCATAATATTGATATACACAATGTGCCAGCTCTGTCTATTACCCCTATGCCTTGTGATGAAATAAAATTAAGATCAGGGAGAATAGTCGAGCCAATAATTGAAGATGCTCCATCGTCAGAATCATAAAAGGAAGCAGGGGAAAAACCATCTGTTGATACAGAGGAGATTGATGAACCTATCATAGAATTAGCAGAACCCCCATTCCCTGAAAGATTGGAAATTACCAAAACTGTGGAATTACCATCCTTCAATCTCTTAGGAGAATTGCAAAATCTGCATGTTAGCATTCCACTATTGCAAGCGATTAGGGATGTCCTTATTTATGCAAAGATTGTGAGAGACCTCTGTATCAAAAATCCTGGAATGAAACCTAGGGACCCCCTCATAGTACACGTAGTGGGAGAATTGTCTGAACTGATGTTAGGCAAAACCCCACCTATTAAATATGGCGACCCAAGAAACCCTACAGTCACTGTCAAAATTGGACAAACATTTATTCCCCATGTGTTAGTTGATTTAGGGGCAGAAATTAACATTATGCCAATAGAGACGACATAATTGCTGCAACTTAGAATGCAAGTCCAACCTACTCCTACTGTTTTATAATTAGTTTATCATTCCACTATCAGACCAGAAGGAGTAATCAATGATCTAGTTATTTTAGTTGATTTATGGGAGTATCCTGTTGATTTTGTCGTATTGCAACCTAAAACCCATCTGGGGGGGTACCCTCTAATTTTAGGAAGACCATGGTTAGCTACAGTTGATTCTTTCATTGGTTTTAGATTTGGTTCAATGACCATCTCTGATGGTTATGATACCAAGAAAATTACCCTTTATCCTCATTCTACACCCAGTGTGGAACCCGAAAATTCTTTATGGATAGACATTGAGGATGAAAGCACTATGCCTGTGTTAACCATAGGAAAATCCATGAGTTTCAAAGATGAGACAGAGGATGAGATAATCAATAGCATTATCAGTGACCCCTCTGTTGTTACACCAAACACGTATCACCAGTTAAGTAGAATCTTTGACCCTACTGCCCAGGAAGGAGTGAGCCGAGAGATGTTCTCTGAAACTGTTGTAAATCAAGTTAATTTAGTTGTAACAGTAGATACTAAAACAACTTAATTATTTCCTAAAGTCAGTTTGAAGAGCATCGCTGTAGAAATCAAACCTAGAAAAACCCTGAACATCAATCCTGATTTATCTTCTGCTAAAACTCGTCGTTTGATGAAGTTATTGATGGAACATAAAGAAGCATTTGCCTGGGATTACATGGATATGAAAGGAATTTCCTCTGAACTATGAAACCACCATATATACATTAAGGAATAATGTTGACCCATTTGCCAAACCCAAAGGAGGATGAACCCTAATATTAAAGAGATTGTTAAGGAAGAACTCTAGAAACTTCTAAATATTGGATTCATCTACCCTATATCAGACAGCGAGTGGGTTTCACCCCTGGTTATTGTGCCTAAAAATAATGGTAAATGGAGAGTGTGTGTGAACTATAGAGCCCTTAATAAGTCCACATAGAAGGATAATTTCGCTCTGCCATTTATTGATCAGGTTCTAGAAAACCTATCTGGGAAAAAGTTTTTCTCTTTCCTAGATGGATTTAGTGGCTATAACCAGATAAAAATTACTCCACAGGACCAAGATAAGACTACCTTTACCATCCCTTGGGGTACATTTTCCTACAAGGTTCTCCCATTTGTCTTGTGCAATGAACCAACCACTTTCTAGAGAGTTATAATCGATATTTTCTCTGATATGGTGAATGACTGTATGGAAATATTCATGGATGACTTTACACCTTATGGTACTGATTTCGATGAAGCTTTATCTGATCTGGAAAAAGTGCTCAAAATCTGTATACAGTCTCATCTTTCTCTAAGTACAAAAAAGTGTCATATGATGATGAGCGAAGGTGTGGTGTTGGGACACTTCATTTCTTATGTAGGAATTCAGGTAGACCCAGCCAAAATTCAGGTAATTTTGGACATTCCAACCCCATCAACTCAGAAAGAGGTAAGACTTTTTTTAGGGCATGCTAGATATTATAGGAGATTTATTAAAAAAAATTCCAAACTTGCCTCTCCCTTATTTTTTCTATTAACAAAATATGTTGACTTTCGTTGGACTAACAATTGTGAATTGTCTTTTGCAGATCTGAAACAAAAATTGTCCACAACTCCAATTTTCAGAGGGCCCAATTGGGCTCTGCCATTTCACATTTATTCAGATGCCTCAGACACTACAATTGGTGTAGTGCTAGGGCAGCAGGAGGACAAAGATCCCTATGCTACATACTATATCAGCAAGAACATGGTTATTGCTGAGTTAAATTATATAGTTACAGAAAGAGAATTCTTGGCAGTAGTTTATGCGATCAATAAATTTAGGCAATATATCAATGGTTATCCTAATTTTATTCATACTGATCATTCAACAATTAAATATTTGATGAATAAACCTATTACTAATGCCTGAGTAACAAGATGGTTGTTATTACGACAAGAATTTGACATCACTATAGTAGATAGATCGAGAAAAGAAAATGTGGTTGTTGATTTTCTCTCAAGATTGAATATAAATGATGATAATTCACCTATATATGATTCCTTTTCAGATGAACATTTGTTTGCAGTATCTGCTCACTCACCTTGGTATGCAGACATTGTTAATTATTTGGTTGCAGGGAAGGTACCTCGACATATATCTCCCCGAGAAAGAAGAAAAATTATTCAGAAGAGTGCTCAATATAGTTGGATAGGGGGATATCGTTTCTACACAGGCCTGGATCAAGAAATTAGGAGATGTGTGAGGGATGATGAATTTTATGATCTGCTTAAATCTTGCCATTATGGCCCTTGTGGGGGTCATTTTGTTGATAAAAGGATTGGGCATAAAATTTTGAGGATGGGCTATTTTTGGCCCACAATATTTCAAGATGCAAGGAAGTATGTCCAAGCCTGTGACAGTTGTTAGTGAATGGGTTAGACAAATCATAGGGATGAGATGCCTCCCCAGCCTCAAGTGGTTTTAGAGCCTTTTGAGAGATGGTTCATGGATTTTGTAGGGCCCATTAACCCACCTTCCAATCAGAAAGTCTATATATTGGTCTGCACAGATTACATGACCAAGTGGGTAGAGGCAAAAGCACTCATCAGGGCCTCAAAAGAAGCTATCTTAGCATTTTTGTTTGAAGATATATTTGTTAGGTTTGGAGTTCCCAGAGAGTTAGTAACTGATGGAGGTCCACCTTTCACATCACATAAGTTTGAATCCCTACTCAGTAAATATCATGTTTTGCATAGAACAGTTTCTCCATACCATCCCCAAGGTAATGGGTAGGTGGAAAGTACAAACAAATTCATATAAGCTATTCTTACTAAGACAGTGAGGGAACATCGTAGGGATTGGTCTGACAAATTGCATGAATCTCTATGGTCTTATCGAACCACTTGGAGGAACACAACTGGTTTTTCTCCTTATGAACTGGTATATGGGAAGAGCCTTGTTTTTCCCATTCAGTTCGAGATCAAGACCCTAAGAACTGCATCAGAAGCCAATCTAGACTTGACTATGGCACAAAAGGCTAGACTGCAGCAGCTAAATGCGCTGGATGAAAAGTGTTTGGATGCTATTCATCAAACCAGAGTGATTCAACAACAAAGAACCAAGTGGCATGACCGAGTCATCAAGAAGAAGTTATTCAAAAAGGGAGATTGGGATCTGTTGTATGATTCACGCTTTAAATAATTTTAGGGTAAGCTCCATACACGATGGCTAGGACCTTACGAGGTAGACACTATTTTTCCCAATGGGACAGTCAGGTTGATCACTATTGATGGATCCAATACACAGTTACATGCAAATGGTCACTGCTTGCGCCTGTATCAGCGTCCACTTTCCAAGACAGAATTTACATCTAGATGTACAGTTGATACAAGTTATCAATTTTTAAAGGAAAAGGATCTTGCTTCTTCCCTTTCTAAACCTTATAACTTTTTTCTTTTCAATAAAACCTTGTATATAAATAAACTATGTGCATTTGATTTTTTTTGTTTTTGCTTCAAAAATTTTATGCTTCTTTAATAAATTCAGCCTAGAAGGGTATCAGGTAGTTACTTGTGTGCAGATGGATTGAGGAACAACAAGGTATATTACAACGGAAGGAGCCGAAGGATTAGTTTCTGGAAGTTGAAAAACTTCCTAAAAACTAAGTGATTATGTGTTCGAACGGGTTATATGTTGTTACACCTCTTTCCGACAAAATGGTCACTTTTACATGATGTTACACCATTGTCCCGACTATTTTGTCTTACATGTTGTTACACTCTTTTCCGACAAATTGGCCAATTTACATGTTGTTACACCATTTTCCGGACTATTTTGTCTTACATGTTGTTACACTCTTTTGGCCGATTTACATGCTGCTACACCTAATTCCACCATTCCGACCAAAACATATGTTGATACACCTACCGTTGTTATTCATTTTCGCTATTTTACATACCACTTCACCCACTTTTCCATGCTGATACTGCATCAATATTTCCCACTCTGCTATCTTTCCATGTTGAAACACTATTGTTTTGTCATTTCTGCTGCTATCTTTTCCACTCTCTCTATCATAAAAGGTTGCTTCATCATTACTTGACTCCACATCTGCAGATTTCCAACTGGTCAACCAAAGAAAGGACTCCACCTATGCTCCTCTTTTCATATCATCTTTTCTCACGTTCCAGATCCATCTCTCATCACTACAGCGATTCCATGCAGATCAGATGGTGGTTGGATAGTGCGGTTACTCCGACAGATCAGTTTGTGCGGTAAGTTATGAGGTATGTGACTAATCTTACGTGTCAAAGTAATGTAGATATGGAAGCAATCTTTAAATGTTTACCTATCATTTGTCTTAAATTCGTTGCACCATGAGCCAATCAGATTAGTTGCGGGGGGGAAGAAAATCTAAGCCGTCAAAATCCCATTTTATATGCACCTCTGCCACCTTTCGACCACACTTATTTTCACTGAGACATCATGTTCTTTATGCAATCCTCGTTCAGACTTGTTGTGTATTTGGTTTAGGTGTTGGTTTCTCCTCCTATGTGACTATTAGACTCTAAAACAACGTCATGGGAGGATCAACTGTGAGATATGAACTGGAAAATCTAGATGCATTACTGCTATACCCAGATGTTTACGAAAAATTTCTGTAGGCTGGATGTATTTCTTATTTTGAGAAGCTGCAGGGGTTTAATGAAGCAAAAGTATTGGAGTTCAGTCAGAATATCACCGAAGGGTATTTGATGGTGCACGAGGTGAGGATTGCAGTGACAGAGGAAACCGTCGCTGCTGTGACAAGGTTTTCGACCACATGAACAAGGTGGTTTATCAGAAAAACACATTTTCCCAACACACAAAAGGGTTTTCTCGTGGATGATAAGCAAGTTTAGACCAAGGGTCGAGGTGTAGATGTAAGTTCCTTACCAGAACCATGGGGGAAAGTATCAGAACTTGTAAAAAGTTACATTACATGTGAAGGAAGATATCAAGTTGTTTATTTTTCTGATTTTATCCTACTGTCACATTTAAGACATCAAAAGCTCATAAAAATCCCTTATTTCCTTCTTCATTCCTTGGATAATATGGCTCACTTTGTCAAGAAATCAAAGAATCCCAAGAATTGTCTTTCCAATCACAGACTGATAGGGTTGTTGATTCGTAAAGGAAAGAGCATTCCTAATGACCCATTACTTGAAGTGGAAGAACATCCAATTCTTATGCCTACTGTTATGGCCAACCTAGAGCAGCCAAATCCTCATCCCTCGGTTGCACCAGCAGTTAAAGACCCGACTGCAACTGCTCGTAAGTTGAATCCAAGAACCAAATGCAAAACTAGAAGCACCTCTAACACCACTCAAAAGAGCATCGATAGTGTTGTGCCAGAACAACTAAACCTTGTTCATACAATTGTAATTGAGCCAGCAGTTGACACCGCAATCCATGACCAAGTCATGAGCCTCAGCCCTCGGCTGCAACAACTGTTGTTGAGGAACTCCCTCATACTCCTAAATCTAAGAAAAAGAAAACCTCTGCTTCTTTTTTTACATTACCTAGGAAGAGGACTAGGTCAACGAGCTCTACTACAACAGCAGTTACAGCCCCCACTATAACAGCCAGTACGTCGACTACATCTCCTGTCGAACCAGCAAAAACTCAAAACCCTCTTATTGCTGCAACAGTTGTTCATGCCCCTACTGTCACTGCTAATGAATCGTCTCAGAAAAGAAAACGCCAAACCAGAGGTAAGTCTCAGAGAGGCATCGACAGAGTTGCACCAGGAGCAACTCAAAACCCTCTTGTTGTTGCGACAGAGTGTTCTGATTTTGTTGATGCTCAGACACTGCCAGATTTTGAGATACGTATACCAGGTTTTACCTTGTGCAAGGAACTTCAAGAAACCGTTTTGTCAATTCAGGCTAAATGTAATCAAATTGCAACAGAATCATCAGCTCCACTTGGTGATTTTGTGCATCACTCATCGAGTGACGATGTACAGATTATACCAGACCCTAGCATCCCAAAATTTCCTCCTTGTCTGGTTGTTGAAGAATTCCCTCCTTTTCCTCAAGCAACGAAAACAACAACCCCTGCTTTTGTCTCTACATTACCTAGGAGGAGAACTAGGTCAGCAAGGTCTACTGAAGCAACAATTGGATGGAAGAATATGGCACACACGATACCTATTCTTTGTCCATTATCCTACATTGTTAAATAAGTGACTACTACACAAGAACCAGTCCCTTCCAACAACATGACTGTGACACAAGCACTAGTCTCTTCCCATAAATTAGTTGTTACACAAGAACCAGCTACCCAAGAAGAGACTGTTCCACAAGAACCAGTCATGCCAGAATCAGTTGTTACACAAGAACAAACTCTCATCAGTGTATCTTCCACACAAGAACCAGTTACACAAAATAGTGAGGATGTGCCACTTTCTCATTTGTTTGCTCAAATTTAAAAGAATATAAAGGATACAGAAAATTCCAGGATTACTTAACTGATGAAGGAAAATGAAAGCCTCAAAACAGAGTTGGCTTCCCTATAGAAGGAATTGCAGGTTGCTCGACAGAGAAACCTAGGCGATTTAACCTTGGATATATTAGAAATGACAAGAGATTTTATGAATCAAAATAGAGAGAACATGTGTTATGAATGTGGTAATATTTATTTTCAGGTAGGGTATAAAATAGTGAAAGTACTAGTCACTGGTCATGATGAAGAACCGACCAATTTCTCAGTCAAGAAGGAATAAGTATTACATGTATGAGAACAAGTAGGCATTAGTGGATGGGACTCAAGTTTCATTTTCCAAGTTTTGGATGCCTCATTCAGAGTACACAAAGGGGTCAAAGGTCTCAAAAGCTGCCATTTGGAAATGGTAAGGAGCAGTGAATTTCAGACTTGCAGATGAAGAATCTCATAATAGTTTTGTCTTAGTAATTTGCACTGGAGGAGTCACTTCCCTGACTTAGATTCAAAGTAAGGCTTGAATGTAGGTTGCATGAGGACATGCAATGTCTTCAGTTGGGGGGCATGTTAGGACCCATAAATGTCCCTTTTTCACTATATCTTTTGTTCATTCAACCTTATCTTTTCTATGCTAAATGCCTAATATCATGTTTGCTAAGACCTTTTTCCCAAGGTATGAGTCATTGATCTTTATTTTATATTCTTGTTTAATTAACACGTTTGATTGGTAGCATTTCTCATATTTTACCCATGAATTTTCAACTGATGACCAAAATGTGTAGAACAACCAAGTCTTGAAGAAATATCGATGTTGTTACACCAGTTGTTACAGCTATGCGCCAGTTTTGCATGTTGTTACACAACTACAACAATTGCGCACCTTTCCTAGAAGTTGTTACACCTGCTGCAACAGATGCCCACTGATCCTGGAAGCTAGTATATCATTCAGATCTGAATCATGAAGACGGATCCTCAATGTTGTTACATGTTTTGGCTCACGCTGGTGACCAGGATCATTTCCAGATTTTTTAATGATGACATATCTTTTATATCATACGAACAGCTTGAGAATCTCTGATTCTCAAGACTATTCTGAGTCCATTTCAACTGAATGACTCTGTCTTTAAATAGAATATCTTTTGTAATCATTGGTATCGAATATTAGCTGTGGAACAGTGAAGTGAAGTGAAGCATTTTTTTATCTAAACATTTTGGCGATTTAATAAAGAAGTGATTTGAGTTTCTCCAACATACTGTAGTATTTTTGAGTGGATTTAGTGAGAAGGAAAGGGCCCACCTTCCTCACAGACTCCCCTTTGTTTTGAGTTTTAGATTAACTACTTTGATTATTTACAGTTGTGTGATTTTATGCATTTCTAGAAGACATTTTCTATTACAGTTTAGTCCCTTTCTGTTAAATGCGCATCAGTTTGTCTCATGAGAGTTAGAGTCAATTGTTGAATACTGTTGGAGAATTGCTTTCCCTTTTCTTCATTAGATTAAATCTCTATTTTCAAGAAAAAGAAAATAAAAGTGTGAATTCCCTTTCTGCAATTAAGTAGATTTCCTTTCAACAATTAGCACAGAACTTCCTTATGCAAGAGTAAAATAGAAAATTAGAATAGATTAGATAATCCAAGATTCTTATACACTTATCAATTTAGATTTAAATTATGCAAGTGTGACTTCAATTATGTAGAAATCCAGCTATGTCAACAACTTGTGTTAGTGTTCAACTTTTCAATTTTGTTTCTTTTAGTTTACCTTACTGCAAATTGATTAGTGTTGCTTTCAAAATCTAGCATAGACTGTGCACAATTATCTTACAATAACAAAACTTCCCTGGGTTTGACAATTCATATTGAACACCTTAATTATCTATTTATTTAGACAATTAAAGTGCCCAACAGTCATTGTTCTGATCATTACATCTTTGAGCTCTCCCATAACATTCACATGGGTTCTGTCTAGTTGTATTACATGTTTATCATTTTTTAGAGGGACTTCATTTAATTTTTTGCAAATAGACAATGACATAACATTGGAGGATGCTCCTGAGTCAACCAAACAATTATGGAGGTTTTTGTTGAAGACTTCAAATGTCAAAAGGAATGGTGGGAAAATAGGTTTTCCCTTCTTATCTTCAGAGAAGGCATTCACAGTTGGTTTATTCCTTAGATCTGCGTGGGTTAGATTTTCTCCTTGGTCTGTGCCTGTTGTAGGATTTTCTACTGATTTCAATGCTTGTAACAGAGAGTCCTTTTGTTAATGGATTCTACACATGTCCATGACCGATATGTTTGGCTTCGACTTTTTCAAGTCTTCTACTATGTTGTAGTCTATCTTGGGTAATTCTCGTGTATGGATGTTTATAGGATTTGTTCAGGGAACAAAAGGTGCTTTCAGGTGATCGGGAGCTATTTTTTCCCCCAAAGTTTCGGTCATAGTAAGGTCATTTGAGATAGGTTGACCCCTACTTCATGTTTTCACAACTAATACTTTTGTGGGCGGCACTTGAACCTAAAATAGGTCATCGGAAGGCATTGGTAGGTTAGGGTCCCATATTAACATGGTTGTTTCTTCTGGTGGATCAACTTCTTCCTGATCAACAATATTCATAACTGAGCTGCTTGATTGTTCGATCAGGGAAACCTCATCTAGAAATCGGTTGGCCATCAAATTCATGACATGAACCCATTGTGGGAAGTCTCTTTCAGAGTGTTTTTCTTGGTGATAGGTACAGAAAGAGTCAAATGCTACATTTCCCATATCGATGTTTAAGTTGGCTAGGGGATTTCAATTGCTTTGAAAGTTGGATTTCTTTTAAAAAATGGTTTATAGGGCCTCTGTCCTTGGTTTCCTTCCACTGCACTTCTCTTCATGTCTATGATTTCGTTCAACAACTTCTTAACCATGCGTTTTAGGTATTCTATGTCTCCACTTCCCTTTTTGGGACTTTTTTCTATTTGTTTCCCTGGGGGTCTAGTCAACAGGAGTCCCCTCCTGGGCATAGGTTGAATTTTCTTCTTAACTAATGAGACCTGAACTTCTTTACATCCCTTCATTTGGAACTCTATTGTTTTGTCTTCTTCAAAATTCTCAGCTAAGGTTGTTTTGGCAGCCCTCTTCACAAACATGGAAATATAAGATGTGAGAGCATTAACATATACTTTGATTTGCAACTCCTGAGTGGGTTTAGCTTCGAGTTGAAATTTGTTTAGGATAGTGGTGAACCGTTGATTAAAGTCTTTAACCTTCTCCTTTGAACTCATGGTGGTGGTGAACAACTCGGCCATCAAAGCTCTTGTAGTGGTTTCTTTTGCAAATTTATCTAGAAAATCATTTTGAAACTTCATCCAACTAGTTATGGATCCTACAAGTAAGTTAAAATACCATGTGGAGGATGAATTCTCAAAATTGTAGGGAAGAATCCTGCATACTATGTCTTCATGTTGAACATTCATCAGTATGATGGCTAGTATGAATTTTTTGATATGGTCTTCAGGCAATCCTGAAGTTTTAGGGTCAAATTTAGGGAGTAACTTCTTCAGTTGTCAGGGAAGGTTATGTACTCATCCAGGGATGGCCAGATCATCTGTGGCCAACCAAGGTTGATTATTCTAAGGTGGGTTTCCCCTTTCTTCATTATGATCGTTGTTATCTTCCATGTCCTCCGATCCCAAAACTGAGCGTTCAGAGTTAAACCCCTCCTCATCGGAAAAATCGTCGAGCTCAGAGAAGTTGTCAGTTGGTGTTTCGGGGATTAGATTAAGAGGATGTTTGATTTCGGTGAGAGAAAAATCTATCAGGTATTCTACTGTGTGCACAAAAACCTGGTCGACGGTGTCGACCACTGGTCTGCTTACTTGTTTTCTACAAGGAAGTAACAAAGTTAAGGGAAATGCTCTGATTTGTTGGGCGTAAGATCTTGAGATTCTTCTGAATTGGTTCAACTCCTCATGAGGAAGAGTGTAGCGTATCTCGAGGAATAGATGTTCTTCCTCTTGCTAGGGTGAGTTACTTGTTTCAGGAGTACTCAATGAGTGTGGGTTGTCTTGGGAATGACTAGCCATGCATGTGGGTTGTTTTGAATCTACAGGTTCTGTGAAAGGTTTCATAAAAAATATTGTCAACCATTCATTCTTCATCCCTCCTTCTAGCGCCAATTCTGTTGAGGGGTCCTAAATCCATTTAACTCAACAATAGGAACCAAACCCGCCACCGAGGCCCAATTAGACTCTACAACGTTTAATGGTGGAATGGTTCTCCAGATCTTGTGATTCGACCAATTATTCGATGGGATTTACGTAGTGATTGACAAGATGTTTTCTAGTGAAATCTCCTCCTTCGGTTTGAACGTTCTTTTTTTGTACTTTATCTTATAGGTGGGATGGGTGCAAGATAAAATCTATTATAAACCAACTTGGTAACAAAGTGGGAAAGCTTAACTACTGGAGAAAGATGAGCTTGGGATAACCCACATGCTCAAACATGCAGACAATGATTCTTACACCTACAACATGCCTAGTACTAATACATTAACCTGCTGGTGTTCCAATTATTGACTGAGATACAATTATCAGAAGAAAACATACATGCGATAAACGATGGAAAGAAAAATAGTTTCCTTAACTCTAATCATCAATCACATATTAACCCAACGATTTACTTTTCATCATTAAAGAAAATAAATTATAAAAATATTAAATCGGATAAATTATCAACAGATTCAAAGGCTCTCACTCATTACAACATCCATTCATGAGATAAAATCAGAAATAATTCTTCTTCATATCCAATTACCCGCACCTTTGATGAAAAATAGAAAAAAAAATTCTTAGGTCTTAAACATGACTTCTCAATCAAGGTAGCTCCGAAATAGTTCTTTACAATCCAAAACTTAGTGTCTTTGCAAAAGAAATCGACCTCTAAAACATTCAAGGACCCCCTATTTAACAGAGTTGCAGAGGTTCTCGTGCTTAGGGGATCAAGACCTAATTTTAGGTAATTGTTCGAACTTCGTAAAACAAATTATTAACTTGACTATGACACTGGACTTAATCATAAAGAATGGTTCTTATCAAACACAACATACCACTCTTGTATCTAATTTAAGAAAATGTTGGAATTAATCAATTAAAAACCACTACTCTCTCTGAGACAAAACTTATGCATGCGTTCGAGGAATTGACTTGGTAGAAAATAGGCCTTGGAGTGACAGAACATAGGTATGTGTTAAGAAATGGTATGCCTGCGAGCCATTGGAGGCCATTGGAGACAACTGGATGCATGAGCAGAGCCAACTAAAGTGATCTGGAACCAATCTATGTCGACTTGTGACTAAGACTTAACTCTCTGTTTGTGTTTGATATTCTGGAATCTAAGTGCACTCTATCTTGATTGTAACTGACCCTTCTCATCACTTTCACTTTGATGGCATGGTCGTGAACAAGAAGACATGGAGGATATCATCTAATAGGAAAACAAGATGCATGGAGGTGATAGGTGATATGGGGAATAGTCGGGGGGAACAAGTGGCGAAAGTTGAGTTGTAGCAGGAGTGTGAGTGGAGGTGACATGGTGATCTGATGTCATATAAGCATGTGATTTCGGAATCTGTCGAGGGTATTTTGGTACCACATCTACTTTGGGTCTGCAATCTCCCACAAGCTGCCACGTACCCTTCCAAAAATACCATGGTTCCAATTGCGGGACTGCTTTGGAAATTAACGTTCGAGTAGTTTACGTCCCTACAATGCAGTGTGGTCATCGATCATGTCACAATCTATGATCCGGGTGATATTCCTTCCTTACCTACTGCAAGGATCAACAGATCTGGTTGATTTGATATCAATGGTCCAGATTCACGTTGGGAGTTCGGGCTCGAGAGTTTTCATCTCTTTTCTCACGCAATCCTCTGAAGCGAGGTATATCCGAAGTGGGGGATTTGTCATCGCATGTCCTCGTTGATGGATGGCCAAGATTCAATTCGAGACTTCGGGTGTTCGAGATCTTCGGGAGTTTATGAATGGTATGCTCGGAAATATCCCGAAGTGGTATGGGCTGCGAAGTGACGTGGTGGCCTGATGTCATATGATGTCATGACTATTGATGTGTCATGGAAAGAAGGGTGACATGTGTCACGTGGAATGGGAGAATGAAACAACCAAATGACATGGAATGATTGCCACGTGTCATGACTCATGAGTGTGCCATGTGTCATGACTGATGAGTGCCATGTGCTCCGACACTTCAGGCTTCGATATTTTTGGACTGTGAGTCATGAAATTCTCCCGAAGTAGTATGGCACCAAAGTGACATGGCAGTCTCTCATTACTTCGGGACTTCGAAAGTTCATAACTTGAGGTAATTCTTTCTCTAGTTCTTTGCAAATCTCTTGAAGTGTTAAGTCTCCGAAGTGAAGGATCTACCTTCACGTGTCCTCGTTGATGGATGGTCCAGATTCCCTTCAGGGCTTCGACAGTTCGGAATGTTGTGCTTGGAAATATCTCAGAGTGGTACATCTTTGAATCTGATGTGGAAGGCTCTCGGGACTTTGGTACTTCAACTCTTCGACTCTTTGGGACTTCGACTCTTCAGATCTTCAGCTCTTCGGGACTTTAAGTGTTCGCATACCTCATGGGTTCGCTCTTGATGTTAAACCCCACACGATTTCGACACATCGAATGCATGAAAACCGTCGATCTGATTGGCCTGATTGATCTCCACTGTCAAAAGTTAACCCGTCTGTTTCCACAATCTAAGCCTGAAATTGACTGCTCTAGATTGTTGCGTTTGTCCACGGGTGTTTCCTGTGCATACAAAAATCCTTGGTCGACCTGTTGTGAGCTCAATCAATGGAAAACATGATGACAAGCATTATGAACCAAATACAACATGTAATTATCCTTCAAGAAATAATAGAAACAAAAATGCGCAAAGACTCAATCAAGCAAGAAATGAATAAGAACCAAGTCACTCAGTAAAAATGACTCAAGTGGTACCAAAAATAAATAAATTAACAGAGGCCTTTTAGGGTGTATTGAGTGCTCAACAGGTTCCTCTAAACATCCAACCTTCATACATAAAATCAAAATATAAAACTTTAATTACAATTTAACCTCTTACCCAAAAAACTAATATCAAATTTATTATGACTTCAAATTTCTATATAAAACATATTCATGTAGAATTTGCATCAAATTATAGCAAATTAGTGAATACTTGAAACTAATATCAAATTTATTATGACTTCAAATTTCTATATAAAATATATTCATGTAGAATTTGCATCAAATTATAACAAATTAGTGAATACTTGAAATTCTATTGGTCCATGTAAAATTTGCATCAAAATATAATAAACTCTTGAATTCTTATAGAATGGACTTGGAATTTCATGAATATAGGATTGGAACAATGAATCACATTTTAATTTTGATTGGTAATGCTCATCATAAAAACATAGAGAAAATTCATTTTTCAAAGTATATGTTTAAGGAGGCGTGGTTCTGTGGTTCTACAAAAACCCTAGCTACTGAAGCTTTGTGATCTCTCATGTCGGATCCAGTCGATGGGAGTGGAGACTCCCCTCCTCCTTTGGATGTTGAATCCTTCATACTTTTGGTAGAAAATCTTGGTCCCTTTGCGAAATCTACACCATCTCAATATGTGAAGAAAGATGAAGTTACACCAGAGATTTATCTCCCTCCAATTTCATGCCAAATGGCCATGAATTATCCTGTCACGGGTTGATAGGTCAATTCACTGGTTTATGGCCTTCACCGTGGGCTATGAAGAATTGGATCCAGAAAAATTGGGAACCATTGATCAAAGGATAGTTGTCTCACTTCTTGTACGATCAAGAGTTCTATGCATTTTTCTTCAAATCCAAGGAAGATTGTGATCTAATCTTCCTATATGTCCCCTATTTCTATGGATCCATAGAAATGTATTTGAACCGATGTATTCCATAGTTTAACCCAAAAAATGAAATTCCCTCACCTGTGTCGGTGTGGGTTATATTTCTACATCTGTTTCTTCACTGTTGGAATGAAACCATCCTCAGATCTATTGGAAAATATCTTGGGAAATATATAAACAATGCAAATCCAAAGGAACAGATGTTTTCCTATGCTTGGTTATCTGTGGAGGTATATCTTGAAAGGGGTTTTCCATAATTAGTTCTTTTGACCTTCAAAATTTGGAAATACTTGCAATAGGTGGACTATGAACAATTTCCCTTCAAATGTTAGCATTGTCATAAATATGATCATTTCTCTCGCCAATTCCCTAAAAAAGAAAATATCAAACTTGAGCCATAGGAATAGGAAGAGCAATGACAATTAGCCAGGAAAAAGAAGAAAAATGGGAGGCAAACTTGACTAGTCGTGAATCTAAATGTCAGAAGTATAGGCATGTCAAGTGATCAAGGTCTTGATTGTCGGTGTCTTTCCATCCCTTATTTAGATCCATCCCCATATAAGCACAATAATGAGGTACAACAAACATCTAAGACATGTTTTGGACCCTCCAGTAATAGGTATGAAGTTCTTTCTCCCCCAA
>WSFP011395748.1:12500-27347 GCA_009831015.1 Picea engelmannii | reverse complement strand
TCAAATCATTATTTGTTTATTTTTATTTTGAAATTTTACATGCAAATGAAAAGAGTTAATTATTTTCTTTACACTAATTTATAAAAAGCATCCAATTTTAAGTATACAAATTAATCGATTAGTAATTAATTTAAAGACATATTATGTCTAATGAAATTATTCTATATGGATTTTTTAAATAGATTCCTATAATTAGTTCATGTCTACAATAATTCAAATAATGAAGGCTAGGAGAGCACTAGGTGGTAGCAATTAGGTGTGTCATGCCATAAGATTGATTGCTATTGTGGTTTAGTTTATAGAGCGTTGAAGGGCCTGGTGGCATGATAGAAATTACAGAGATACATTGCGTTAGAAAAAGATTTTTGTCTTTCCGATTTCTAGTGGTTTAGAGTTAGAAATGTCATAAGACTCTTTTCAGATATGGAGTAGTTTAGAGTTACAAATGGAACAAGTGAGGAGTGTCGTACATGGTTAAAGGAACGTTGGGAGTCGAGCGAGAAAAGGCAAGAACGAGGGCGATGACCCCACTTGCCGACGGGCACGCTGTCCCATACTGGAACCCTAATCTCAAACCTAATTGCAAAACCCACTGCACCTCTCGTGTGCCAACACTGCCGTAGCCAGACCGGTTTCCTCTATTCGCCGTTCTTTTTACTTGGGTTGACGTCTCGTTATTGCTGCTTTTCATTTGCTGCTGCTGGCAAAGATTAGACGAAAGGGCGAAGGCCTTTTGGACGAGCTCTCTCAAATTTGCGGCTAATTGGGCTGTTCGATCAGAGTTGAAAGTGGAGCAAGAGGAAACATGGTGTGATTGAAGGCAGGGAGAGCTTGAAATTGCATGCGAAGGCTGGAGAAGCATAGAGAGATTTTATTGTAGTGAATCAAAGGACGCAGTCATGGCAAATCGGTGGTGGGCGGGGAATGCGGCGATGGCGGGTGTCGATCCGGGCACCGGCACAGGTCCCGGACCCGGACATGGCCACAGTCACGGGATGCAACCCAGGGATTTGCACACTTCTGAAGACGAGAACAGCGGGAACAGCGGATCGAAGAAACGAGGGCGAGACAGCAACAGTAACGACAACGGCAACGCGACCGGCAAGTCTCACGAAGGAGATGATGGGGAGGCGGAGATGAGCCGGAGGCCTCGCGGGAGGCCGTCGGGGTCCAAGAACAAGCCGAAGGCCCCCATAATTATACACCAGGACAGCCCCAACGGCCTCAAAGCTCACGTACTGGAGATTGTCAACGGCTGCGACGTAGCAGAGAGCTTGGCAACGTTAGCACGCAGGCGGCAGCGGGGAATCTGTATTCTCAGCGGGAGCGGGATGGTGATGAATGTTAACCTGAGGCAGGCTGCCGCACCTAGCGCGATTGTGACCTTGCACGGACGGTTCGAGATCCTATCCCTGTCCGGTTCGTTCCTGCCACCGCCTGTGCCGCCCGGGGCTACAGGCCTCACAATTTATCTCGCCGGCGGACAAGGACAAGTAGTGGGAGGGAGCGTTGTGGGCGCCCTGGTGGCCTCCGGTCCAGTCGTCGTAACGGCTGCCACATTCCGTAACTCCCCCTACGAACGTCTGCCCCTCGATGAGGACGAGGGACCGATGCCGATGCCGATGCCGATGCAGCTCCAGCGCCCTGGAGGACTCTCTCAATCATCCGCTATGACGGCGGCGGCGCAGCAGCAACAGCAGCAGCAGCAGATGCCCGATCCGTCCACCATGCCCACCTTCAATGTTCCCCCCAGTCTGCTCACCAACGGCCAACTGGCTCATGACGCCTACGCCTGGGCACAGCATGCCCATACTCCCTATTAGCACAAGTATTCTTGTTCGCCTTTGCCCCGCGGTCACTTGGCTTCTCCCACACGAAGAGGTCAGCTCATTCATAATTAGGTGTACAAACAATATTCAGAGTTGTGCTGTGCTTTACCCTTTTCAGGGCAAGTTAGACTTTGGGTTGGGCAATAAATTCGTTCCTCGTCATCATCGTTCCGCTCGAACAGGAAGGAGAAAATAGAGCATCTCAGCTCTAACGAAAAAGATTTGCTTTCCAAGCTTGTTTGCCTTGTATAATTTCTCACCAGAATAAGTTGCATGATTCTGTCCAACACTTGTTTGTAACGGTTGACCCGTCTGAATTTGGCATTCAGTTTCAACCAAGGCACCCAATTCGCAGTTTCTGCTTCAAATCGTCTTTCACTGTGTTGATACCCAATTCTATGTTTCTGTTTCAAATCGTCTTTCAAAGTGTTGATGCCCAATTCTATGTTTCTGCTTCAAAATGTCTTTTTCTGCTAAAAAAACCATACAATCCCAGCTAACAATTTTATTCTATGCAGCAAAAATTTGGTTTTCAGTTTCAACTAAGGTACCCAATTCTAATTTCTGCTTCAAAATGTCTCACACGGTGTTGATGCCCAACTCTAAGTTTCTGCTTCAAAATGTCTTTTTCTCGTTAAAAACAATACAGTCCGAGCTAGAAAGTTAATTTTATGCAACAAACATTTCCCTTTAAGTTTGAACCAAGGAACTCAATAGTAGGTTTCTACATCAAAATGTCTTTCACGTTGATGATGCCCAACTCTAAGCTTCTGCTTCAAATTGCTTTCTGGTAAAAACCCATACAATCCAAGCTAACAATTTTATTTTATGCAACCAAAATTTGTCCGTCAGTTTCAACTGAGGCTTCTAAGTTTTTTCCCGAAAATGTGTGTGACAGTGTTGAGGCCCAACTCTACGTTTCTGCTTCAAAATATCTCTTTCTACTTAGAAATCCATACGATCCGAGCTAACATTTTTATTTTTATTCCAGCAAAATTTGGCTTTCAGATTCAACCAAGGCACCCAATTATATGTTTCAGCTTCTAATCGTCTTTAACAGTGTTGATGCCTAACTCTATTCTGCTGCTTCCAAGTTCTATGTTTCTATGTTTCTGCTTCTAAACGTCTTTCACAGTGTCGGTGCCGAGTTCTATGTTTCTGCTTCTAAATGTGTCTTTATTAGTAGAAAACCCCACAATACGGGCTAAAAATTTAATTTGATGCAACAAAATTTGGTTTCAGTTTCAACCAAGGCACCCAATTGTATGTTTCAGATTGCAAACGTCTTTCACAGTGTTTACATTTCTGCTTCGAATTGTCTTTTCTAGTAAAATACCATACAACCCAAGATAACAATTTTATATTATGCAACCAAAATTGGGCTTTTAGTTTTAACTACGGCACCCAATTTTAAGATTCTGCTTCAAAACATTTCACAACGTTGATGCCCAGTTCTATGTTTCTGCTTCAAAATATCTTTATCTAGTAAAAAAGCATAAAATCCGGGCTAAAATTTTAATTTTACCAAGGCAGCCAATTGCTTCAAAATGTATTTTAGTGCTGATGCACAATTCTAAGTTTCTGCTTCAAAATGTTTTTTCATAGTCGAAAACCATGGAATCCGAGGTAACAATTTTATGTTTATGCGACCAAAATTTGACTTTGAGTTTCAACTAAGGCATCCAATTCTAAATTTCTACTTCAAAGCGCCTTTCACAGTGTTTATGCTCAAATACAAGTTTCTGCTTCAAAATATATTTATCCAGTAAAACAATAGAATCCGAGCTGAAAATTTCAGTGTATGCAACAAAAAATTATCTTTCAGTTTCAACGAAGACACCCAATTGTAAGTTTCTGCTTGAAAATGTCTTTAACAGTGTTGATGCCCAATTGTAAGTTTCTGCTTGAACATGTCTTTTACAGTGCTGATGCCCAATTCTAAGTTTCTTCCTCCAAACGTGTTTTTGCTCAAAATCCGTGCAATCCGGCCTAAAAAAATTATTTTGCGGTTTCTAGTAAACGACCAAATAATCCGAACTAACAATTTTATGTTATGTAACCAAAACTGGTTTCTGGGTTTCAACCGAGGCACCCAGTTCTTTGTTTCTACATCTAAATGTCTGACAGTGTTGATACCCAATTTTCAACTATCTGCTTCAAAAGGTGTTTTTTAAGTAAACACCCTACAATCCGACCGAACATTTTTCTAATCCAACATCACTTGGCTTTCAGCTCCAAAAGAGCCACCCAATTCTAATTTTCTGCTTCAAAATATCTTTGACAGTAATAGAGTTACTAAATTTTAATTTTACGCTTCAAAATATCCATTTTGACAGTAATAGAGCCAGCCAATTCTATTTTTCAGCTTCAAAATGTCTTTGACCTTACCGCTTCAAAATATCCATTTTGACAGTAATAGAGCCACCCAATTCTAATTCTAATTCTAATTTTCAGCTTCAAAATGTCTT
Organism: Picea engelmannii; assembly: GCA_009831015.1. NCBI lineage: Eukaryota > Viridiplantae > Streptophyta > Pinopsida > Pinales > Pinaceae > Picea > Picea engelmannii. Next base: position 23,050 of record WSFP011395748.1, on the reverse strand, counting down.
TGACAGAAATAGAGCCACTCAAATCTAATTTTCTGCTTCAAACGGTCTTTGACATCGACAGTATTGAAGCCTTTTGTAGTGAAAAACCATACTATGTCAGCTAACAATTTTATTTTATGCTACAAAAAGTGAAATTACTAGAGAAAATAGCGCCAGAGCTTTTCCTTGTGCGCTGAGATGGTTTTGGATGGTCTTTGAGAGCTACGAGATTCATTAAACACCAGAAATCCTGAACCTATTAAAACGACCAATACAGATGGTGCCTATGATTTTCGTTTGGATGCCAAATTTCAATTTTGGTAAGGAAAATCATAGGTTTGGTCAATCACTTCTTAATTTTTTCCATTGAGCTTTAGATTACTATATTTTGGAATCTGAGATTTGGAAAAAAAAATAATGGATTATATTTATCATGATTTTTCAAAAAAACAAAAAATTATTAGGAAAACGTTATTTACACTGTTTTTATTTTTCAAATATATTGTTTTTAATTTAAGATGTTAATGCTTTTAATAATATAATAGCTTATCTGTGCAATATTGGAACACTAACTATGTAGAAGCAATGCCATGTTTTTAACTTAATATGACGAAGAAGCGAGAAAGGTTGACAAAGAAGTGAAATAGAGATATCTATTTATATTTAAAGTGGTTAAATAAATATGCGATTCAAATATATGTTTAAAATAGAAGATATTTTGAAAGAGAGTTTTGCAGGTATGCATGCAACAAAGGGAAAATAAGATGAATCATATAAATTAAATGAGTATCTATACCTATATAATAGGTATTGGGAATAGAAATTTATATTAAATTTTATAGTTTATTAAATAATAACTTTTGAAATCATATCAGTCATGGAAAAATAAAAATAAAAATTATTTTAGTATGCAATAACACCACCTTAAAATAAATTGATATGATATATTCAAAAACATCATAATAAAGAAAAATTGTAGACATGAATCAAATGATTAAATTTATTATATTAAAATAAAATCAAAATATGTAATAAAGGATATTTTAATAATATGAACGCTTAAAAGTATTAGTTTTATGTTTTATGGCTACCCAAAGACATTTGCAAAGAAAACAAAATTGAAATTATTAGATATATGTTTAAACAGCTTTACATCTACATTAAGACTATCAACTTCTACCCATTCCAGTTGTAATATTTTAAACATAATAAAACTATCCAATGTCATCTTCAAGGTCCAAAATTATCAACTTTTACCCATTTCAGTTGTACTATTTTTAACATAATAAAACTATCCAATGTCATCTTCAAGGTCCAAAATTATCAACTTCTACCCATTTCAGTTGTACTATTTTTAACATAATAAAACTATCCATTGTCATCTTCAAGGTCCAAAATGTTGGAAATGACAATTTTTGTATTATTTATATTGTTTTTCATATCTTGAGAGTTATTGTTGGAAACTAACTTGAAATCTAGCAAAAGTCTCATTTATGGAGGATCCTTTATCTTCCAATTTACATCTTTTAAGTTTGTATATGTTTTGGGAGGATATCTAAAAAAAAAAGTTGTTTCTAACCAAACATCTATTCTAATGTGCATATTCCATCATTGAAGATAAAAAATATTTGGATATTATATTCCATCCTTGAAGATAAAAAATATTTGGATTTTGTGAAGCTAGATTTGAACATTGTGGATAATCAATATGGAAGATCAATTGTGTTTCATTGTTTTGAGCAAGACAAAGTAGAGCATGGTTTTAATGAACATAAATTCAATAGTCATTGTATAATATAAAAACAATTTATAGTGCATAACTTAATATATAAGAAAAATAAATGTAATGAATAATTAGAAAATTTATTGTTTGTGAGGTCTTATAAAAATGTTCTATCAATACATAAGCTAAACCTACTCTAGGCTAGAGGTTATAAATATTATCTACCAATATGTTGTTTAATATAAAAAACAAAACAAATAGGAAAATATTGCATTTAGCAAAAGTTAACTATATAGTACTTAGCAAAGGTTAGTAACTAACATATTTCAACGTGGATATAATATGTTTGGAGAAGATCTCTTAAATTGGAAAATGTGGCAACAATTATGAGGGAAAACCTAATTTTGATTAAACAAATTAATAGTAGCCTTATCCTTTATAAACAAAATAAGAATGTAGATTTATCATGCTTCAGTTTATTTCCTACAAGTAATGAAAACAAACAAATAGGAGTTTTATGGTGAGATATGTAGTATGTCCTTACCTATCCATTGTTCACTAGTTTCTTTGACGGTTATTTAGCAAAGTGATGCTTGACTAAAAAATGATGATCCCAAAAAAGAACCTTATCTAAAATAAGAAACTTGTCATATAGAAACATTTGATAGATTTTTTCTACTTTTATTTCCATGCTAGGATCCTTGTTTGCATTATTGGTTATTAGTGCATGATTTTTCATTCAAAAGAATTAAAACTCCCAAGGTTTAAACAACTTGATTATGCTAAACACATTAAACAATTGTAAATGTAGGGATTAAAGATAATTACAGGAGGCCAAGATTTCTATCTAGCAACAAATTATTCCATACATAATTTGTTTTTTTTGTCAATCATTTGATTTAATTTTCAAGGAGCTATCTTATAACATTTAAATAAGTAGGTTTAATTATGTCTTGTAAGAAATTAAAGGTATAGGTTTGTTTGTTGGAAGAGCCCAGTCGACCAATAGATTAAGCATTAAAGTAGTCGATCAATGTAATAGATGTAATTCAACCAAGAGATGTAATCAACTAGGTAGTTGAATTGGTCAACTGATAGGTTGGTTCAACCAACCTATGCAGTTAGAGAAGTTCTAACTACCTCCAGGTGATGAATTGTATAAATAAGATTGATATGTAATAAGGATGACTAGTTCATCATATACTAATAAATACTACATGTCATTGGATCTAAAATTATGCTTATCCTTCTCCTTTTTCTATGTATGCATGTGTATATAATACTTGCTTATATATTACGGTTGAATAACTACACTATTGGTAACTATTTTTACTGTGTAATCCCTTCTATTATAGAATTGATTTAGTTTTTGGCACTAAATGATCTATGACTTGTAAGACAATGACATGCACACATAGACGTTGAGTGGGGAATAGATTTTTGAGTAGTAGTAAAGAAAACTGGAGAGTTATTTGAAGAATTACACTAGAAGAAACTTAGTGGAACTTGCACAATCCAGGGTGCAATTCTTCATAGAGACTCATGAAATATTTTTTGAATCCATACCTATGAAGATTAAGAGGTTTGTAAACATATTTACACACGAAAAATCAAACTAAGGATGATAAAATACTATCAAAATTTATCAAAAGAGGACAAATAAACTTGTACAAGTGGGTTGATAAGATTGTAGAAGACATCCACAAGGAACAAGAAATTGAATAATGAACATCCTTATATAACATAAAAGGAGATTCTATGATGATTTGCATGATAATTTTCTCTGCACATGAACAAATATGCTACATAAATTCTTGATTGATAAAAGGTTTAGAATTATAGTTGAAGCATGACATCCCTTAGGCACACCTCTCTTTGTCAACTAGGAATAGAGGCAAGAAGAGAAAGAGAGTTTCCTTAGAAAATGATTAGGACTACCATAATTGAAATTATTGACCAAGAGTAAACTTGTGGTCAGTTATGGGGTGGTATTTTTTCACGAGATCGCTTTAAGAAGAAGAGAAGACATATTCAACTCCCACTAAAGAAGAAAGAGGCAAGTGGAGAAGAAAATCGTGCCAAGGAGAGGAAGGAAATAATAATAGACTCCAAGGAAAAGACATTACACATTGGATGAAGAAAAAAGAAAAGAATTGTAAGAAGAATAGGGAAATATAAACCTTTATTTGACCAATACAATATTGAATGAGGCAAGAGACAAAGAAGAAGATATAACATTTGTAATGTTATGCACCCTCATCAGACCAAAAGAGAAGAAGAAGATTCAATAGAGTCACAAATAAATGAAATCATAACCCTATATGATTCAAGATATGAACATACACAAGATGCATAAGGAGGATAAATTACCATGGTTCCTAACCTTGATGGAAATCTATAGATTGTGGAGGTAGGCCTCAGACCCCTATATTTTCTTAAAATTATTAAAAGCATGGATTTCAATGAGTTGAGACCCACCATAATGAGAATGTCAAATCCAATAATATCATGTCTTCACATTAATGAAATCCTTCAGCACAATTTGCATATTGAATCTGTTGTGTCATCAATTTCGAGTCAACTAGACAAAGATATCCAAGTAGTTGATAAAATTTGGATTCAAATTCCATAGAGAGAAGGAAATTGGAAGAATAGTGTACATAAATAAGGTGACAATGAATTTCTCGTATGCATTGAGGGCATCATGGGAGAGCTCCCCTTTCCAAATATAATATATGAAGAATTTAAAATTCCATCGACTGAGGATTGTGATGAAGAAACATGACCAAGAAGAAACAATACGGTCAAATATAAATATCATGGCTATTAGAAAGAATAATTTGAACAAGAAAATGAAGGTGAAGAGGAATTTATTCAAACTATAAATAGTGGTAGTCAAATGAAGACTCTAGTCAAAAACTTGATTTAGTCAGTTCCTAAGAAGCCATTGACAAAACTACCTCCACCATTGAGTATTTTGGTATCGAAAAAATGCCAGATAAAAAAAGTGAACATCTCCCTCTATATGAAGGTGATGATGTCCCCAAGAGGAACTATTTCATATGTGAGAAAAGATGGGATGCAATGTACATCATCAATGAGGAAATGTAGATGTCATAATTTGCATGCACATTAAGAAAGAGAGCACTGACATGGTTCATGAATTATACAAAGGGTCATAATAAAAGTAAAGATGATGTTAAGCAAGGATTTTTCACACTCTTTAAAAAGAAGATGTTAAGAATTTGGAAACCTACAAATTAAAAGATATCAATGGAATGCTAGTTGAATCAGAAAAATATCATGATAAAAGGTTTAAGGGTCTATTGGCCCAAATTCCTTGCATAATAAAAAATGATCTACTTATGCAATGGTTCATTCCTACCTTTCTCCAAATAATTAGGGCACAATTGAGGATGTACAAGATAAAATATTTAGAAGAGGTTCTTAGTAAAAATAAACAAATAGATTCTAATGATGATGATATTATGTCATCATTGGATACATCATTGAATGAAAAGTCGAAGATGATTCAAAGATTGGTATGTGAACTATAAATTATAATATTAGACTTATGGTGTACAAACTAATTGAACAATGATCACATAAAGTATGATTACAAATACAAGGAGGAAACCAAAAAACACCAATATTTTAGGGTAGTGCACACTAAGTATTTTTGTCACATTTTTTAAGAAACGAGGAACCATTATACAAGTGATTGCATGTACAATTTGAAGAATCTCAAGTTGAAGTGGCATCCTATATCCAAATAACACACCCATAGAGTGTCCAAATATCAACCCAGTGGTAGAAACAAACCTAAATACCAATCTATGTATCATTCCCATGAGATATATCCAAATCAGGCCCCACAGGGAAGTGGCCACTAAGGAAAAGGTGACAAAGGTCGCTATAGAAGAGGTTGTTATGGAGGTTAAGGGGGTTAACATGGTGAAAAAGGGGGATATATCAATAAATATTTTTAATTGTGTTAGAAAGACAATTTAACTTCACCTTTCCCTCTAAAGGACAAAACTTATATAAAATTTTAAAATATTTGTGGTGTGTGATACCATTCAACAGAGGATTTCACAATAATGTTAGAGAATATTAATGAAGAAAATGTTAAAATTAATATAGAATGTTGAACCTTCTATAAATAATACCAAATAATAAGAATTAAACTCTAAATTACATGTTGTCACCAAGGTTAGACTGAATATGGGAGAATATGAATTTCCACAGAGAACCCCTATTATAAATCTTGACACAACATATAAAGGAATGTACCCTAACCCACAACAATAAAAATAAATTATGAGTGAAACTAAGGGTATATATTCAGATGTGTGGTTGAGGGGAAATATTTGGAAGAAGCTAGACATAAGGACCATTAAAAGGATAAAAACATTTTGTTGGAATAATTCCTTGATATTTGAATTGAAGAAGAATCGATTGCAATATTGATAGAGTTAATGGAAATCTTGAAAAATTGTAAATCTGGTAGTAAGTTAAGGTAATCAAGAATCTACATTAGTTGAATCAAGATGATAGGTTTGTCTACAATTACAACCTAGAATTCAACTTTGAAATTATTGACTTACTCATGGACATGATAAAGTTTGCAGGAATAGTCGAGAGACCATGTGTTCAAAGAATCAAAACAATGGAATCCCTTAAAAAAATAGAATAAAAATGAATGGAAATGGAAAAATGATATTTATACCTATGGATACAAAAGATGGAAATATGTGGTCAAATAAATGTGACTAGGAAGGTTACATAAGTACACTCTACTAAGTAATGCATGGAAAAGGAGACAAATTACATTTGAGATGTAAGAAAAAACTTAGATATAGAATTATATGAATGGATAATGGAAAATTATGAATTGAGAGAAAGAGACTATTAGGTGATCAAATATATACCTAGGGACAACCTTCGATATTTATTCTCCATTAGAGTATTACCAATCATCTATGAAAACTGATTTGGGAGAATATTGACACTAAGTTGAAGATATCTACAACTTTCCATCCATAGACTGATCGGTGGACAAAACTAGTGAATATGACTTCGGTTCATCTTTTAAGGGTTTACAATCATAAGTATACAATAAATTGGTACAAGGCTTCAATTTATATTGAGCATTCTTATAATAGGTAGTCCACACTTACATGAGTAAGTCCACTTTCAAAAAATTACCTGGATATCTACCACCTTCAACCTTAAAAGTTGTATATGGAAAACAAGGAGGTATGAGGTGAGACACCAAAGGGGAGGTATTGAAGGGTAAAAATTTCATTGATATCATCAATCAGATCTAGTTGCAAGTACAAGAGATGTTAAAGAAGTTAGAAGAAATTATAATGCATAACGTGGCCAACACAAAATTTAGAAGACATTAAAATAGATTTTGTTGCATCTAAATAAAGAAATGATACAAGGTCATAGTAAGAAAATCAAGGCTCTATGGCATGGTCATTCTGAAGTGTTGGAGAAGGTAGGTAATAATTGCTATAGATTCAATCTACCTCCCCACATTTGCTTCTACTCAATAGTGAATGTGGAAAATATAAAACTATATGTTTCTCCCATGTTATACTTGGAAAATAACAATAAATTCTTACTTACCATGGCGAGAATAGCACCAAAATATTAGGTAGATATATAAATGAATACAATTTTGTAGAAGAAGTCAAGAAAAACTAGATAGCGAAAACATGAACTCTAGTAATTTGGGATGAAAGGGAAACATCTAGGAAAGGCCAAATAGTACTCCATGGAGAAGTTATAGGAGACATTTACTCACCTCCTTCAATAAAATATTTTAGGGAAAAAAACTGCCAAAATGGGAAGGTATGATTTGAAATGGATCACTATATAAATTTTCATTTATTTTTGTACTTTCTAAGTGGAACAATTAGAGATATTGGATTGTAGGGCACATTCAAGGGGAAAGTCTCATTTTGGCGATTTGGGGACCACAAACTTCCAGGGCCCTTTTGAGGCATTGAATGAATATGTTTAGGAGACAAAATTTTGGAATCAACGTTCCCAACCTTTTGATGTTTTTCTACACATTGAGATCTTGCCAATGACACAAATATCACCACATTAATGGTTCATGTGAGAAAGTTATACTTGTTGCGAGTTGACCTATCCTATTGACCAACATAATATCGATTGGATGATATGTTAGATCCCATTACTCACACATGTGGAGCTTATCACATGTGTATTTTTAAGGAGATTCTATAGGGTCATAAAATATAACCCTTATTGAAATTTGAGGCATGAAAAAATACTAACCCTAATGCACATTAGATAATTATTAGGACATTTTTAAATGCTAGGAGATTATGGAATGAAGGAGTTTCATTCTTATTGTATTGACTACTATTCCATAGTTGAGCAGAGTAAGGGAGTAAGATATTGGAGTAGAAATAAAGGAAGTACAAAACTTTGTAGTAGCCATAGAGACCACATTGTCAATAGAAACTCCATAGTGAATTCACCATTGTTTATATTTTTCTTTTCATATTTAAGAAGAAATAGAAAAACACAATCCTCACCTACTAAATTCCCATAGTACATCTTAAACGCATTATGTGAATGATGCTATACTTGTTTTAGCTTTATTTTATTTTTAGTATCAACATATTTTAGTATTTTATGCTCTAATCTAATAGTATTAAATTTTTTATTTTATTTTTTTATTTTTAAAATTAGTTGTGATAAACTATTCACTTTACATATCAAATAAATATTTCACAACATTTCCTTTTCTAACCTTATTAATTTCCTTTTCTAACCTTACTAATGAATCTTTCATTAATACTATAAAAATAAATTTTACAAGTAAAATACAAATACTTTTGATTAATGGTTGATTCATTAATATTTTAAAATTTATTTTACAAGTAAAATGCAAATACTTTTGATTAATGTTTTATAAATGTTGGATCCTTGGGAATATAAGGATTATATTGCATCACACAAATATACATGTCCACATATGCACACACCCATTCATCCATCATAACTCTAAATATTTTAAACATTGAAAGAGGTTGCATATCAAAACAAAATCAATCCATTTATCCTTAATAGATCACATGTAAAGATAAATCTAAACTCTTTTAATTAGTATTCTTCCTCGTTTTAAAGAAGAAATAGAAATATATCCATATCATATACTTTACGATATTCATAATTATTAGAAATTAATTTTATAACTTATTAAAATTTAAGTGAACGATATTATTTTTTTATTCGATAAAATTGGTAGGTTTATTTGTAAAGAGTTATGAACCCTACATTATATTCTAACTATTTAAACACATATTCTATATTTTTTTTAAATAGATCTTATCCACACATGTTAACAAAGTACATTATATTACCTATATTAACAATTTCTGGATTAAAAAAAATCAATCGTTTTAGTTATTTCAATTCAATTTTTTTTATATAATATATATAACTTAATTTGTTCTTTTATTATATTATAAATATATATAAATAAATATCATTGGGAGTTAGAAAGTTATAGTTTCCTAAAATTTAACAGATAAATTGATGATTTATATTATTACAATTTGATTTTCCTAATGATTTATATATTATTTAAACAAGGATGTTAAATATTTTATGGTTTTTAAAATTTACTATCATTAAAATTTGATAAAAAAAAATTATAATTAAATTTCCAATTTTAAATAGATGAAATTATTATTTTAATAGAAAAATAGATTCAATTCCTTATGGTACGTGCAATGGAATTGTGAAAAGTTAACATTATATTTAAAATTTGATCAATTCAAAAATCTTATTGGATTTAAGATAAAAAACTTATCTAGATCTCTTAAATTTTATGTTTTCTCCCACTTTAAATTAAATACAAAATTATATATATATATATATATATATATATATATATATATATATATATATATATATTATTATTATTATTATTATGTTAGAAGTGTAATTAATTAAGGTATTATTTTAAGTAATGATTTTAATACTTATTTTCTATGGTTAGATGAGGACCTATGTTAGAAGTGTAATTAATTAAGGTATTATTTTAAGTAATGATTTTAATACTTATTTTCTATGGTTAGATGAGGACCTTATTTTAGCTAACATTTACAAAAGAAACTCTGAAGACCTCATCGAGAATTTGTTTGGTACTGAGTTAATCAAGATTTGTAGTTCTCAAGATTTAAGAATTTTCAATGGTCTATGCAAGTGGAAAAAATATAACAAGATGACTTGTATCTATGGGTTGGGTAGCAGTGTCATGGATTATGTAATATCTGATATCCCAATATAGAACCAAATAGTAAACTTTGATTTTTCAGATGACCAGAAACCTGACTCTGATCATAGACCATTAACCCTAACTCTAAACTTTTCCATGCACAAAAGCTCCAATGAAGAGAACTCTGACAACCAAAGGAACTTAATTTTTGACAAACATAAAGTTGATCTTTTCTTAAAAAGACCTAAGTAATGCTTTAAATATCATATCTTATCATAACAATATTGAAGTTGACTATCAGAATTTTACAACAATACTCTCTACTTCCATTAACAAATTGGCTATTGAGGTGCTATATGAAAAGAAAAATAGGAAAACTAACCCTTAGTACGACAATGCATGTAAAATTGCTAGAAAATCCATTAGGGATGCTTCCAATGCATCTTTAAAATCTGATAAGATAAATAGATACAAAACCTTAATTTAAAGGAAAAAGATAGACTATATAAATAGAAAGCATGAGAAGATTTTGCACCTATTTAAGATAGAGCCTAATAAAGTTTGGAGGAAATTCATAAC
>WSFP011395748.1:0-7500 GCA_009831015.1 Picea engelmannii | reverse complement strand
TTTTACCTTTAAACATCATTAGGACATCACACTTAATATTTTCATTATTGTTTAAATTAAATGATAGTTTTACTTTGTAATAGTTAAGACAAACATCATAATATGTAGTTGAATCTCTTTTATGTTTGTGTTGATTGTTTCTCATTGCATCAAAATACGTATTCTATATTTTTGTAAGAGAGAGATTGTAACATCTATTCCATTTGTAACGCTAACATCAACATATGTGGCCAAATATAATATTTTACACAAAAATAAAATAATATAATAATAAACCATATGTGTAACATTTTATATTAATTAAATGATAATCATATAGATTGGAAGAAGAGAAATATGAGACTATTTTAACTTGAAGGCATTATTGGCCAAAAGAATTTTTTTGACAGATTTCCTCATTATTTCCTATCAACTCAAATATTCAATAGTGCATTACATGATATAAGAATGATGTTATATCTATCAATTGGGTTTATCTTGGATGGTTCGAAGGAATAATTATTATCCTCCCCACCTAGATTCAATATTCTAATAGATTGCATAAATCCATGTGGATTTTTCAATGAGCCGGATATCCTTCATTATCCAAGTGATGTAATGGAAAGCTAGTTGTTTAGTTTCTCATTGAAGTAGTGGTTTATTTAATCATATTCCAGTTTTTGGTTTCTTTCTAAATAAATAAAACACCAAAGATACTTGTTGATAGTATTTGCATCAAAAACTTGTGTATATTTTTCTCTCAATTTTAACTATTTAATTTAGATAAAAATCCTATATGATTCATTATACTATCAAAGGTATCATAGTGGGATATCCACACTCATTGAAATTCACCATTTTTTAATTAGATTTCATCATTTTTAATTATATTTTATTAGATATTTAAGTACATTATGTCTCAATGAGGATTTCGATAATCTTCACTAGCTACTTATAATATTACTATATCATATTAAATGCCTCTTTTTACCTTTGATAGCAATTTTTATGGTTGGTTGTCTCATTGAGAAGGTTCTCACCTTTGTGAATGACTTTGTATCAATCGTTCCAAAGTGGGATCACCTTTGAGAAAAGATATATGAGATCACACCCTCATATAAGAAACTTTTCTAAGAGAACCTAAAACATGTTAAAAATAAGTTACAATAGAGTAGAGGATGTAAACAATAGGCTACAATGCATGCACCTAGGATTCAAATGGACTTTAAGGTATATTTACCTTTTTTCTCAAGAGTTTTAGATGTGATGTATTAAATGATTGGATTCATCACCAGACAAATTATGCCAATATTGATAGTGATATCTCTAAAAAAAATGGACATTGCAACCATGCATTTATGTGGTCTATCCCTAATCTAGTGGCACACTCATTAGAATGTCTATGGTGAACATATGCCCAAGATTAATTTTATATTAAACTCAACAAAGAAGAAGAGTACATAATCATTAATGAATTCCCTATTGAACACTCGTATGATATTTACTAGGCACTCCATTCATGCTTTTAACCTTTCAAATACCAAGAAAAATATTCTTGCAAGGTGGCTACAAATAAGACAATCCATCCAAAAATATATTGAGATGTTTACTAATCTCTAGTTAGAACTCTGCATAAGAGATTAGAACTCTGCATAATTGGTTCCACTTAGAAAGCATTTTGAAATTTAATTTTGGTCTATTCTAGTTGTTTTTCACAATGAAGTGGCCATGTTTCCTCATCCTCCTTTTGATATTTCTTTTAAAAATGCCCTCACATTTGAGAAAATAAAATGAGTAGTAAATGATTATTAGCTAGTCATTCCCCATAATGCCAAGATTCATTTTCTAACCCCTTCACTATCCCTTCTCTTTCATCCTCACTTTGTAGTAATTTTTCTAAATTACTGGTTATGATTTTCTATGTATGAAGTCATGATTTATCTATTTTGGTATGCATATCGGTTCATGCATGATCTGCAGGTGAAAGAAATCTTCTAAAACTCCTAGACTTTGACAGCTTCCAAATACTAAAACATTCTTAGTAGCCACAACATGCATGCTACCAATATATGGGGAGAGGCAATGGAAGAAAGAAACATTATCAGTTGAGTTAGTAAACCAGTTTTTGACCCCAAGATGTTAAAACCCTAATTGGAGACAAGGTATACCACACAATTGGATGAGAAAGGAATGTAAAGTTCCCTCATGATCATTCACAGGAAGGAAGTTGAAAAGAAATCCCACACTTGGGGGGTTTTATGATTGAAAGAGTTTCATTCAACTACAAAGAATTTCAATTATGATAATAAACTTAGAGAAGGTGCCTTTGGTAGTGTCTATTAGGGTCAACTTTGCGATGGTTTACTATTGTTGTCAAGATATTAAAGGTGTGGAGTACCAAATCTGAAATGAAGTTTGCAGTGGAAGCATAAATTCTTGGTTGAGTTAGACGCAAACATTTACTAAGATTTCGTGGTTACTGTTTTGAAGGTCAGGAACATCTTATAGTCTATGACTACATGCCCAATATGAGCATTCTTTCACATTTCCATGGTTAACATGTTTCATAATTACTTCTTGACTAGTCTAGGTAATGAACATAGAAATTGGTTTTGCAGAGGGTCTTTCTTACCTTCACCATCATGAAACGCCTCATATAATTCAAAAGGATATTAAAGAAAGAAAAATAATGTTAGATTCTGACTTTAAATATCAAGTTGTTGATTTTAGATTTGAAAAACTCATCCCCGAAGGAGCAACACATGTTACCATAGGAGTGAAGGGAACACTAGGTTATCTTGCACCTGAATATGCTATGTGGGGAAAAGATTATGAAAATTGTGATGTTTATAGCTTTGGAATACTATTTCTTGAACTTGTATGTGGTAATAAACCAGTAGATAAGATGGAATCAAACACAAAGCATATGATTGTTGACTAGGCACTTCCATTAGTTTTACAAGGAAAATATGATCAACTAGTTGATCCAAAGTTCCATGGAAAATACAATAAAGAGGAATTAAATCCATTAGTTCATGTGGCCAGTATGTGTGCTCAAAATTCCCTTGAGAAGAGACCAACGATGATGGAGGTAGTGGACTTCCTCATAGGCGATCCAAAAGACCAGCCAAATAGAAAAAATAGTATGCTAAGAAATGGTTGCAGAAGGTAAGAAGAAGACACTATGAAGGAAGAAAAAGGAATTTCCCTTGAATCCTATTCACATAGGTTGAAATATTTCAAATTATAACCTGAATTTCAAAGGAAAAAGCGTGAGAAAGAATAAAGACAAAAATCAAATACAAGAAATACTTTGTTTTTTCCTTGTTTTAGTCTTTATCTTCAAGAGCGATTTATGAAACTATGGAAATGAATTATTTGAAACCAAAAGTTTATTTTATTGGTAATGGGCCCCTTCACAAAAACCTCTCTCAGTTTTTACAAAACTATCACAATTTAAGAGGTTATAATATATCTTTTAGGCCTATTTTTCAGAGATTTCACAATAAATGATTTCATGTTTTAGTGACCAATTTTGGGTGAGGCTTCAAAGCTGCTGGAGATGGAGTTTTGGAAAAAAAAAAAGGTTTCTTTTGGGAATGATCCCCTTCATACAAACCTCTCTCTGATGTTACACAACTATGACTATTTGGGAGATACGAAGAGATTGTTGGACCCTATTTTCCAGGAATTTTCCAGGTTTATTTTCCAAAAAAAATCTCATGGACATCAGTTGAAAAGCCACCTCATCAATTCAACTTGGAAATCAGATCTGATATCCTCCTTGATTATTTGAAACAAGAAACTAAATATATATGATGAAGTTTTCAGATCGATTTCTTTTGGATCTTGATAAATATGTATTCTTTCTATATAAATAGGGTAGAAGGAGAAGTAAAGGGATTGGTTGGGAACCATTAACCAATTTTGAAGACATTGTAAAGTAAAGAAATATTTCATATTGATACTAAATGGAAAAGGTTGATGGTCAGATTTCTATTATTGTCTATATTTCTATCTTTTCTTACTTGAATTCATGTTAATCTTCTGCTAAGCATTTAATTGTTTTCTGTTTGTGAGTAAGTCAGTGGAAATTATATTGTTTTCTTGTTCATAATCAAATTTTGTTTTCAAGTACATGTCTCTTTTCTCTTGAATGATATTTGGGATTAAGAGTTTCATATGTGAGTGGAAAAATTGAAAGCTTACATACTTATTTATCTTTCATATTCTTTTTCCATCTGATTATTGAATTGACTACCATTTACTAAGTCAGTGAGATATGGATTTGTTTTTTCCTTTGTGAATTGATATCATACATTATCATTTTCCAACCTTTAGACCAGTTAAAAAACAAATTTAAATATTTATCCACAAAACTATTGCAATAAATTGATTATGCCCTAGCTTGCCCTCTCACAGTCAAGTGCAACTTTAAAGAAAGCAAGGGCATCATCAAGTTATTGCAATGGTATTTTTATAAATGTTTTTGGAATAGGATATAGAAATGGTTGAAGCTTGGCTCAATGATAAAATAAAGATATAAGGCTCAATGTAAAAAGGAAAATAAACATCTCACTGGATTAGTAAATGACATACACTTTGATAAATCAGATGGTAAAAGTAAATAAATAAAGGAATATATACGAGTATTCAATTTATCCACTCACATCTGGATTTCTCATTCCCAAATATCATTAAGAAATAATAACATGGTACTTGAAATAAATATTAGTTATGAAAAAATTAAACAAAAAATGTTTCATTGTGTTACTCACAACCACGATATCATATTCTTTGCAACATATAAAATGCATTCAAGTAAGAAAAATGCGTAGATAATAACATGAAAAGAATTTATGACCATCAAAATGTCTTTTCCATTTAGTGCCAATATGATAATATTGTCTTTGCCTCACAAATGAGTCTTTACAAAAAATAGCCCTTGATTCCCAAATTGATCGACCCTTAACTTCTCTTTCTACCCAATTTATATAGAAAGAATACATATTTATCAAGATCCAAAAGAAATGGATCTGAAAACCTCCTCATCTATATTCAATTTCTTGTTTCAAATAATCAAGGGGGAGATCATATCTGATCTCCAAGTCGAATTCATGAGGTGTCTTGTCAACTGTTGTCCATAAGATTTTTTTAGGAAAATAAATCTAGTAAATTCCTGAAAAATAGGGTCCAACAATCTCTTTGTATCTGCCAAACAATGATAGTTGTGTAAAATCTAAACAAATTAAACAAAAAAAAATTCACTGTGTTACTCACAAGTAATATATCATATGCTAGCAAAAGATAAAATGCATTCAAGTAAGAAAAATAAGCAGATAATAACATGAAAAGAATTGATGACCATCAAAATGACTTTTCCATTTACTACCAATATGAAAATATTGCCTTTGCCTCAGAGAGGAGTCTTTACAAAACATAGCCCTTGATTCCCCAATTGATCAACCCTTTCTAAATCCTATTCAAAAAACCTTTATTAAAATAACATTGCAATAACTTGATGATGCCCTAGCTTTTCCTCTCACAATCAAGTGCAACTTTAGGGACTAACACTCATGACACGATATTATTCCCACAATGCTTGTGAAATCATTTTTCACCCATAATTATTGGGTTGAAGATTGTGTTATCCATTTCATTCTCGATAGTGGGAGCCAAAAACAAAATTGATTTACATCCTCCTAGTGCATAAGCTCCAAGTAAAAAACAAGAAATATACTTTTGACCTACCCTCAGTTTCCTATATAATGTTTTGTTTGTTTAAATTCATTGCATTCACATTAATCCTCATAATATCACAACCTTTCTTCACTAGCTAGAACCCTTCTCTACCACAAAAATGAAGATATTTTTGGGTATTTTGAATTTATATTTAAATTGTACCAATCACTTCTCCAAAACTTCCCATTGCTTCCATCAACTCTGACACCATCCTTATTTTTTTATATTTTTTCAGAAGATTCACAATATCCATTTTTCATATCAACATTTTGAGTATGGAACTGGATCCATCATTAGGAAAATAACTCGATTAGAGAATAGGGAAACATATCCAAATTGATACAAAAAATACAAAGTTAATCCCTCTTCTCTAATCAAATTATTATCTTGATGACAGATCTAGTTTTGGATTCGAAGCATTGACACGAAAAATGGATATTATGAATCTTCCAAAAAAGAAATTAAAATTACAGATAATGTTTTTTAGTAGCTCAATAATGATTTTTTCTCTAATATGGTGTTGTTTCAATTATCCCTATAATTGTATTTTGAAATTGATATAGATGTGTTTCAATATGTCATAGGGGTTGTGCTTAAATAAGGAGGTCACCATATTGCATATTATTAGGAGGCATTGTTTTATGAACAAATCAAGTGTAATACCTATGATAAATAATTATATTCATTGGTATGTTGATTAAGGAATTCATGTCACTACAATATATAAAAGGAAAAGGTTCTCCATACAAATCACCACGTATTGGGCTTCATTATTCTCATTCCAAGATTAAAGATCACTAGCATCTCTAGCGGGTATGCTCCCCCCAACAGTTCCACATCATAATCAAACAAAAGAAGAGGAACGTAGTGATCATTAATTGTTATACTTGAATCACAGTGTTATGCACCAAATACCCAAAATAACATAGAAATAGAAATAAGAAGTAACTCCAGCCTCACGAATGAGAGAGAATAATTAATGAAAAACCTATTCAAGGAGGAAATCTCATTAAATTACAATATAGAAAATTCACAATATGGCATAATCTCTAAAATTGATTCTCCTTGGTATATATAGGAGACAAATGATACAATTTACAATTAAGGGGCTTAGTTGACCAATAATGATAAAACTAATATAATAATATAATTGTAATGTCTCAATGTCCAGGGCTTAACTTTCCCCTTCCCTTCAAGCAAGTGTTGTCCTCAATAATTTATTAATTATGGGTGTTTCTAGATGAAGAAATAATTTCCCCATGTTGTATATTCTATTGGCAAGTTCTTCTACTTGATAAGGTACTCAATAATTTCTTCATTCCAGAGTTTCTTGATTCATGTTTCAAGGATTGTTTTAGGTTCTAGTGTGATTTTCCCTTGTTGATCAATATTTGGTAAAATAGTATGAAACAATATCTTGTAACCAATAACCTTGTTAAAACAAGAACAAAATGAACACATGAATTTTGAGGAAACTCCAATTTGAAGGAAATACTATCAATCCTCTCCAACACCTTATAGAGACCATAGTGCTTGGGTGATAATTTACTACTCTTCTTTTTTTACTTAAGGGAAACATGTTTATATGACTGTAACCTCAAAAATACCCAATCTCCCACTTCAAAGTTCCTTTCACTATGATCTTGATCAACTTCTTATTTCATCTTGTTTTGTGCTATAACCAAGTTGTCATTGAATAGTTCAAGAACCTCTTATTAGTGTTGTATGTGATCCTCTATTGCTTGAACCTTATGTTAATGGGTACATTTTAATGATGTA
>ML856896.1:0-16949 GCA_009831015.1 Picea engelmannii | reverse complement strand
CCATGTCCAAGTGCTCATGTGAACTCCCTGTGGAAGATTTTGGAACCCCATAACCAACTCCAAATGATGCTCCAAAGACTGACACCTATCATGTGGATCCAAATAAGAAGATCCATCCACATAGTGGAAAAGGGTCGTAGCAGAATTTGGAATGAATAATACCACTATAGAATATGTAGAATGAATGCTAGTAACTAGCTCCTGATGTGGGACATTGATGTTCACTACAGAAGATGGAGTAGAGTCATCAAATAAAATATGAAAGTGGTTGTCATCCCAGAAATGACAACTATCCATATACCAATCATCACAATCTGCCTCAAAATCATACCAAGCATATATTTCTTGATTATATTCATTCCTGAGGCCCTCCATAAGAAATATCTCCTGCATGTTATTCAATGAATCTTGAATACTATGAAAACTATCATTGAGGCCATATGTGAGGCTATCTGTGAGGCTGACTGTGAGGCCAGGTGCAAATGCATCCAATCTATCATCCAATGTGTGAAACAATTGGAATTTGAATGATTCAAGAATTTCTTTGAGGTTTTGAGAAGAAATAGCCATCTGAGAATCCTATGAACTCACCCAATAAGTTACGGCAGAAAATCGCGCTTTTTCTGGAAAAACCCTAAAAAACTGTTGAAGTTAAAATGCTCATAACTTCACTTCCCGGACTCCGTTTCGGCTGATTTTTTTTTTTGAAATTGGGTGAAATTGTGAGAGGAAATCAGATCTGTAATTTGTTTGAGAAAATTCGGCCTCCAGCTACTACAGAAACAAAAACAAATTGCGTCGCCGTACGCGGAAAAAACCCTGAAAATTTGTAGATTTTAAAATTTCAATATCTTCACCTTCCAGACTCCGTTTTGGACGATTTGTTTTTTCAAATTGGGTTTTTTTCTGAGAGGAACTCAGATCTACAACCCTTTTCTGAAAATTTTGCACAGAAATGTACCAAAAATTTCGAGAATGTCGCGACCCTCTTTTTTCTGCTCCGAAAAAAAAATCTGCAAAAATAAAAAATATTTGCCCACAATGTCTACCCAAGGAAAGTGCTCTGATATCACTTGTTAAGATCCTGAATAGATCTACCAATATAATAACCACAAATATTGAATACACACTAGATCCACAAAGCAAGATAGAAGAAACAACATTCTATTATTATCAAACCATTGAGGTAGGGCAACACCATACAATGGATCCTATTATGGAATGGATCCTCTCCTATTCACTTGCCTCTTCGAGGGGGCAACCTCCTATTGAGCTACTGCTCCAAATACAATATTTCTCTTCATGTCTCATTACATTGCTTGAACCCCTTTATATAGTGCTACCATCACCTAAGAACATTCTACAGGGGGAATCTTCTAGAAGTAGAACCTTCTAAGAAGTCCTCTTACATTTATTATATCTAATTACCCATTTATTATATATAACTACCATAGTGGGCCTTATTTAATAATATAGTGGACCTAGTCCACCTTACATTGAATGACCTCCACTATTATCACTATGGGCCGTCTGCCCCCCCCCACTACCTCTCTAGCTACCTTACAAAATCTTCTCCATACCACCCACAAACCAATGGTCAGGTAGAATCCACAAACAAAGTTTTGGAAGCCATATTGACCAAGACTGTTCAGTTACATCACTGATATTGGGTTGATAGTCTCCTAGAGGATTTGTGGGCATACCGGACTATCTGGAGAAATACCACTGGGCATACCTCTTATGAGCTAGTGTACGAGAAACAAGTACTTTTACCAATAGAATTCTAAGTAAGGACCTTCCATATTTCCATAGAATTAGGATTGAACTTGGATGAGGCTAAAAAACAACGAGCCCTACAATTGAATTAGTTGGATGAAATCAGACAATATGCCATCCAACATAAAATATTAGTCCAAAACCAGAGGAGCAAGTGGCATGACAAGTTTATTAAATATAAACACTTCCAACCTGGTGATTGAGCTCTATTGTTTGATTCCTGATTCAAAACCTTCAAAGGAAAACTCACCACCCAGTGGTTGGGCCGCTACAAGGTAGACATTGTATATGACAATGGAGCTATAAAAATTAAAGCAATTGACGATGGACAAGTCTCCTTTGTGGTAAATGGACACCGACTTAAATTTCATCATAAGCCCATTTCCAGAGAGGATTTTCTATAGGTCATGTCAACTGAGAAGACATTGGCCTTAGTATATGTAGAAGCCCCCCCTTGTTCTTGAAAATTTTTCTGAATTTCCTACTGTATATATGTAAATAGTTTTTGAATTTTGTTAATAAGGCAATTCTAGAGATTTATGTAAGTATTTATTTCACCAGGAGTACACAGTTTCAAGGATCTTTCTTCAAAAATTGTTACACTTGAATTTTGTGTCTGCTAAAGAATCAAATGAATATTGACTTACTGTAATTAGACATATTTTTGCAATAATTCTCATTTTTAGGCATTCTAAAGTAGTTTCTCTTGAAACTCTTCACCACTGTATAAGGAAGTGATGCCATAACTATCAAGCCTAGAGGTCTCTCGTATAGTTTTTCCAAGAAACCTGAGTAAGTGAGTCAAGTGTCTTTATCAAAGAGTAACAAGGAGGTATAATTAGTGGTTAGTCATGGAAACATCACAATAAATACAAAGGAAGAAAGTAAGTTGAGCCTAGAGATACCTTTATGTTCTTTCTCAATGGTACCATCCACTACACACTAAATAGCTTGATTATATCATATCTTTAGATAGGCCACATATGCTTAAGTACCCCTTACATAGGGGCAATCACTAAGTAATATAACGAAAATTCATCCTCTAACATAAATACCATCCCAATTAAAAAAAAAAGAGAGAGAAAGAAGAAGTTGTTTTCGGAGCTATTCCCCCATCTTCTTGCATAAAGAAATCTTATACTAAAATCTTAAAGGATGGAGGGCCAGTCTCTGAGGGTTTAAGAGGCTAACCCGTCAGGATGCTGAACAGGTCTTCTGGTAGCGGGTACCGGCCTGTGGTATGACTAAGTAAACTCACCAGAGTACTGAACAGGCTTGCTGGAAGCTGGGCATTCTACCTAGCCAGCATGGTAATCTGACAAAAATAAATAATAAATTTAAACTTGTCCTGATGTACGACATTACTTGCAGACTAAGTTGATATGAAGTGTGTGTGGTTAAGCTAATGTTAATGAACTCCATCAAATTTCCATTGGGAAATAACTCTAAGACTATCTTGAAACTCTCTTGCCTACCTCTTCTTATCTATATATAGGATCTCTTATCCTATAGGTGGGGCCATCTTCTAACTGTCTCGTCAGACCAAGTTGTGAAATTTTATCTTTACATTTGACGTACTATAATTCTTCAGCTATTGGGGGATACTGACTGGTTTCCTATACTTTTGATTGTGAGGTGTCACAATAATTAGGTGTGGGGGAGGGGTTCATGAGCTGACAAATGATCATTGCCTAGAGAAGTAGATCTTGGGAAGAATTTCTATATTATTTCTATGATACAGGTTATTACATCGATAGTCATTTTATTTTTTACGTTTAACTCCTGTGTGCTATGAATTACTGAACATATACTTAACAGACCACTCTTTATCGGTTTTTACAAGCTGCATATTGTAGGATTGACAATACATGTTTTTCTTGCTATACCTTTTTCATTGTAGGTTTTGACATTATATGTCATATGAAATAGGGTTGAGTGAGCATGACGGAAAAATCAACAACCAGGGAACATTCTGCCTCTGCTCATTTACCACTATGATTGTCAAAAACACTTAATTTGCAGGCTATCCATTACATGAAGTGAAAATGTATTTAACATAGAGGTACCGATTGAAGTACCGTATGAGGTGCCATATGAAATGTCGTATGAGGTGCCGAACGAAGTGCCATGTGAATTACATACCAATGACTTCCCTAGATTCCAGGTAACCAGAACTCAATTATATTCAATTGAATTGGTTGCAGGCATTGATAAAAGATGCTTCATATGTTTATGATCAAATGTCCAAGTCACAAGACTTGGACATTGATTTAACCACGAATCATTACATTGCCCCACAAGCCATCAAATTTGAATTTTCCACACATGGCAGTCTGTGCGCACATGTGTGCAACCCACTCCACTATAAGCACATTCAAAATCGGGCTAGGCAACCATTATGTCCATTTTCCTTTGCCATTTGCTCTCCCCTGCGTTAAGAAATCACACCCAACCTCTGCCATTTTGTCCCCTGTTCAAAATGCATTCGGCCTGTGCTCAATTTGTGCCACTGTTTGGCTTGATTACGTCTTTGATTGGTGAATTTCACCTCTGTCACAATGCCCAGGAGGTACAAATTCTCTTCCTATGCAGATTTGTTTGCCATTCCCGAATTTGCACAATGCAGAGAAGTGTTTTTGCATGCAGGTTGGGGGCCATTTTTGTCTAGCTTGCAGGGCCACGATGATGGCCTCTCCATGTGATTCTCCCTTGGTTTCGATGGTGAGACAACACATGTAGGGTCTCTTACCTTTTAAGTTTCATAAGAGTCCATTGCTGCTGCCACGAAGCTCCCAAGAATGGGAGATAGATGGTTCAAAAACCACGAATTGTCGCGCTCAAGTTATAACAGGGTGTTTAAGCCCGAATTCGAGAGCATTTAAGGAGAAATAGGGTATGCTAAGGAGTGGATAAAGGCAGAATTGATCAACCCCATCATCGTCATCACAAGGTTAATTACATGTGAAGGTAGATACTCCACCTTCAAAGCTTGTCATTTCAGATTGTTGGCTCATTTTCTGTTCAACAAACCTTTGAACTTCCCTTTCTATTTTCTCAAAAGCTTGGAGAAGATGTCCTCTCAAGTGAGGAAGAATGTGACTAACCCCCACAATAGTCTCTTCCACCATGGCTTGATCAAACTCCTTGTTCTAGCCAAACTAGAGAAACAGGGGCAAAATTGGGATGCCTTTATCTACCAATTTGCAAACCCTCACTTGAGAGTTAAGATCGACAAAAAACCACTTAGCCTAAAAATTATCTCTCCATCCAAACTTCACTCTCCAAGAACTCCAAACCTCCTTTCACAAACCCTCTCTTTGCTGGAAAAATACCAAAATCTTATTGATATCCCTACTTCTTCATCGGGTAAAAAGACCAAGAGAAAAGACCAAAATAAGCCTATTGTTAACCCCCCAATGCCTTCACTCTCTCTTGATCCTACACCTAAAAATATCCAAGAAGTAATGCAACAAGACTTTCCCATCATTCCCACAAACAAGAGGGGAGATAATCGATTTGGTAAAGGACCCTTTTCGGAAGAGTACCTGAAGCACAAGAACCAAGCCTTATGCAAAACCTCCACCTGCTTAGAATCCTATCCAAGTGTCCTCCAACCTTGAGAGCCCTCATAAGAAACTTAGGGAAGTTTCTGCAGATGGATTAGAGCCACTAAGGAAAACAAAATCGGAACCTACCTCTCCTTACCGATCTCCCATCACTCCTACTTCACCCATGCCTACTCTAGATCCTAAAATTGATAGATTGTCCACATCCCTCAAAGGATTTAAGCCTTCCTCGGAGATCATCGATTCTGCCCCAACCATAGAGGAGCTAGAAAAGAAAAACCATCAACTTCTCCAACAGTTGGAAGAAAGGAAGACAATAGACACACACCTTCATCATGATAATGTAGTCCTTCAGGCAATAGTTAACTCTCTTCAATGGTTGGTCGATGAAATGACCAAATCCAACAGCAGCCTCAGAGCATAGCTGAAGCAACATAAGAGGCACAAGGCAAAGTCTTTGCAGCAAGAAGGAGAGGCTTCTAAAGCCAATCCTCCTCAGCAAGCCTAGTCACGAGGGGTAACATCTTTTTGTTTGCAGTGGGACCTGCAAAATCGTAAGTGTTGGGGTAATGTTGGGCCCGAGATATGATCACTTTTATGACGGTTATTATACACTTTTGCCACATGTACATATGTGTTTTTCATATTTTGAAGAAGCTTTTTGAAGAATTTTATGTTAAAATGGTATGATCGACATAAGGTACATATGATTCATGTTTAATGATTGTATCGAGTATAATTCATCATGTTTTTACACTTCCAAGGATCTGATTCACGTTTTTTGATGTTACAGGGTGAAAATGCACTACCTTTCTGCTTCTGACACTCAGTCCATCACTCCTTCCAGCACTTGTTCCAATACCTGATCTGACACTGCGTCTAGCACTACGTTTTGCACAAAAACAGAGGGTGACTTGGCGGTTATGGTATTGGTGGCCAATGATGGGAGAATCAGTAACGTGGGTTTTGTTCATGCTTTCCCCCTCCAACTACTGAGCTCCTGACAACTCAGTTTTAGTTGTTCAAGAGGGTGATTATTGGCTCACTCTGTTTTATCAGTTAGGGCATCATTTAATGCAAATTGCTGAATTTAGAAGTGGTTCGACCCTCCTGTGGTCGACCGCTTGGTCTGTAAACATTATAAATACCACCGAGGTGGTCAAACATAAGTTAAGTAGCAGAAGAATCAGTGTGATAGGTAGAAATAGGTTTTTACTCTGTTTTTCCATTTTACATTGCCAGATTATAAAAGAACTGCGTTTTTGAGTTTTTATGGTGAATTTATCTTGCTAAATACGTGGTGTGCTTTTAGGAAGTGACCACGACTTGCTGGGGGGCCCACTAGTAGTCTGGTAATTGTCTTTGTGTTTGTTTATGCATTTCATAGTTTAGTTGTTCTCTTTGTTTTCCTGCACATGCATTTTTATTAGGTTAATTAGTTTGTTGCTGCAATTTAATTGCTTTGATTCTCTTTTGTAGGTTAGTATGATGAATTGTGTTAGCATGCATTAATCTTGTAGTTAGGAACGGATCTGTAGACCCCTAGACTAACCCCATGTGTAATTAGATATTAGATTACATCTTTATTTATGATTTTAGAATCAAGTTTAAAACAAAGTTTTAATTAAAATAGAACATAGTTTTTATTTGAGCTTTCTTCGACAAGGATTTGATGGATGGATAGGATCAATTTCGGTTTTTAATCATAGCTTGCTTATTTCATTTTTATGTAAAATTGGCTTAGCTAGTTGTTGATTAATGTAGTTGTTAGTTTACTTTTTAATGTCATGTTTTAATTTATGTTTTTAATCATTTTCTTATTGCAGTTTGAATTGTTAGAGTAGATATAACATAGTTTTCAATTTATGTAATTTTCTTTCTAGAATTAAATTGCAATTATATTTCTTAGTTAATGGTTGAATCTAATTTTGCTTACATAGTATAGAAGTATAATGATAATCTCGTTGTATTGTTGATGGTTAATAAATGAATATGCAGGGTAATTGACGATTGTTTATGTCATGGCTAAATTCTCATTGGATTGTTTAATCCATACCTTTCACTTTGCTATTGAGATTAGTGTTGAGCTTATACCACTTGAATTGTCCTTTGTTGTCAAGTGCCATTGAGATATCATCCAACACCGGAGACATTCACACAACCACCAACATTATGTTTGAGTTTTCATAGATTAAAAAATAGTTTTCTTGCTTTCATAGATTAAAAGAGATAGTTTTCCTGTTTTCATAGATTAGAAAAGATAGTTTCTTGCTTTTGTAGATCAAAAGAGATAGTTTCTTGCTTTCATAGTTTAAAAGATAGTTTAAATGCTACTGTAGGATAGATAGTCTTTTGCTTTGATAGGTTAGAGAACAATTTTGTTTATCATAGATTAAAATTTAGGTGTTAGTCTTCTTTATTTCAATAAAATAGATTTCCTTTCATGAATTACAAATAGTTTTGAATTAAGAATTTAGTCCACTTGCCTCTTAGGCTCGATAGTTGTTCAATGAGAAGTTTTAATTTGATTGCTTGCAGTAGTTAGTTGTTTATTTGCATTAGTAGGTTAGTTAATTGTCTTTGCTTACTTGTCTATTGCTTTAGTAGGTTAGATAGTTGTCTTTGCTTACTTGTTTACTTGCTTTAGTAGGTTAGTTAGGTGTCTTTGCTTGCTTGTTTATTTATTTTCTTTCATAGAGTAGTTACTCATTGAATATAGGTTGGCAAGTTAAAGAAGTTTTCTTTTGTCATTTGTTTATTATTCTTAAATAGTTGCTTTTGCTTATTGTTATGAACTAGTTTGCTTCAAGTAGGGTTTTTGCTTGTTTTCTTAGAACTATCCATTGATCCTTGGCCCAAAATTACTTAGGTTACCTAGTTTCAAGTTGTTTAGTAGGGTTTTCTCATTATATAGTTTTTTTTGAGTAGATTAGCCTTAGATAGCTACCTTCATTAGTTAGACTATACTCCTACTAGCCCTTCTACCTTTGGCATATATTTTACTACAACTCTAAGTTTACTTACCCTGGGTTGACAATTTAATTAAGGGTTTTTGCTGTGTTTTTAGTGCATATATAACACCCATCACATGTCATGTCTTTTCATTGAATTAACATTATATAATTGATGAAAATATCTCAGTGCATTGACTTCTTTGACACGTGAATTTTATTTCATAATTTGTTCGGCATGGTTACGTCATGAATGCATATTGAATACATCAATTTGTGCATATGGAATATCAAATATAATAATTATTTTTTCCTTGAAAAAAAATCATAGCTTATATTCCAACTAAAGGAGAGAAAATGCATGTTACATTCCATAGTCATCCTAATGTTTCATCCTCCATCTAGAAATATAAAAAAAGTACCAAAATTAGTCACCATAAAAGGTCTATCAACAAACCTAAAAAGAACCACTTGGTATATACTAATAACTTACTATCATGACTTTGTTTATGAACATAAATACATTTGCATAGGTCCATAGGCCCAACAACAATAGCAACATAAATCCATACATCAAGCAGACTTAAGTCCAAGCATAAAAAACCCTACAGGTAAACTTCCATCACAATTGAGTAATTCATTTTCTTAGGCCTCAAATATCTAATTTGTATAGTCTAAAGGATGACTAGTTTAAGTATGTGTGTGTCCATTCAACCACCTATCCTTCCTTGTATTATAGCACCTTCTAAATCACTGGGTCCAATTGTATACCTTCTTTTGAAAGGCCATATGCTTCAAAATTGAGTTCTATGTGGGTAAAATCATGAAGGTGGGTAACACTTTTGTGAGAATCAGGTCTCCAAAATTCCTAGTGATAGTTGTTGTGGCCGAAATAATAATTGTTTCAGCCAAAAAAAAATTCATCCGAGCCTTTAGACATCAAATCAAACAGTATCGTGATGAAGACCTCGAATTTCGTGTACCATATTAGCCGGACGGATTTTTTTTCCGGTAACATTGTTTTTGCCGAAAGTTTTTTCGGCCAAAAGAAGCTGACTGGATTTTTTCCCCGGTGACATAGTTTTGGCCAAAAGAATATTTCAGCCGAAACCGAGTTTCGTCCAAAAAAACCTTTCGGTCGAAAAATGTTTTATATATCCCCTTCACATTGTCCATTTTACACATTTCTGAACTGTTGGTTGGTGCTAGTGGTTTTTGTTGTTGGTTGATGTTGTTGTTTGTTGTTGTTCACTATTGTTGCTTCAAGTTCTAGGTAATTCTAAACCTATTCCCCAAGTAATTAAAATTTCATTTATTTACATGTTTAGTGTTTTAGGAGGTGGACAGGGCCAAATTCGGGCCTACCCCTATACATGGAGAAGGCCGAATTCAGGCATGTCCCTTTATAGGGACAAGCCCAGATTCAACCATGTCCATGTATAGGGACATGCCCAAATTCAACCCTATCCATGTATAGGGACATGCCTGAACTCCGCCCTATCCATGTATAGGGACAAGCCTCCGATCATTCTTAATTGTAATACAGATTCTCACAATCACTCAATTAATGGTCGAGTTTGATAAAGAGTGGAAAATAATGAAATACGTGCAAGATCTTGTATTAATTACATGAATGAATTCAAAGTGATTCTCTTACTTTCAGTTTTCTATGTATTCGTCGGTGAAAAATTTAGAAACCACACATATAGTTACTTGGATCATATAATTATTATGTGTAATTTATAATCTCAAAATCAATCTAAAACACATCCCAGGATGTAAATTCAGAATAATACTCGTGTAACTAGGTTGAATGAAACAAAAAATAGATACATTCTTCCCTATATGTATTCTAAGACAACATAGAAATCTCCAAGACATGAAAAGTACAACAAACAGAGAGTTCAATATCCATTTGTGATCAAATTTGATCCCAATTTTGGAAATGATTACATTATATGACACCATACAACAATTTTATCGATTTGGAGAATTTGAGGTGAAACCTTTAGTGTGCCAAAAATATTTCCAAACCTTTCTAGTCAACAACTGATAAGAGAGCTTGGCCAAGTAAATCATGATTAAAATAAAAATGATTCAGTTTCTGGAACTTCTAATAGTTTCAAAACAAACTAAAATAAACAATTTAATAAATGTATCATTAACCATTGGCCAACCAATTAGTGTTCACAGTAACAATTAACAACACCTGGAAATAATGGACCGTGTTTAAAAAATATTTCCCAAGGAATATGTCTTGGTGAAGTGGAGGTTAAATATTAGTCTTGAAAAGAAGATGGAATTGAAACACTCTCTACTGCAATATCCCCTCAATAGTATTTAGCTACTTTTATTTCCCTTCTACATTCCTCTATCTCTTGTTCCAATAACATGTATTTTGAAAGAGTGGTCCCAAACACAATTAAAAAACAAATTTCCTCTCTAGCATTACTCAAATTCTTCTTAGTGTGCAACTTGTTTCAAAGTTGGGAACTGGCATAGTGTCTTAATTTTTCGAACATTGTGATTTTGATGCCTATTTTCCTCTTTTACTTGGGAATTCTTCTAGACTAGAGGAACCCATTTTCTAGCCGGGATTGAGCATATGATTTAGGTTTGTACCGTGGATTATATAAAGGCTTAGGAATATTCTTTATGATTTAGACATATGGATAGGCCAATTTGGGCCTATCCATGTACATGGACATGGCTGAATTCAAGCATGTTCCTGTGTCCATGTACATGGACAAGGCCAAATTTGGGTATGTCCCTGTAAATGGTGGTGCGGACACCCCCTCCCTCTCCCTTCTCTCCTCGGAGGGGCTGCTCGACCTCCCAGTCTAATATTGTTCAATAATCCAAGTTGGATCAACTCTTTGGCTCCCTGCTGGAACCCAATGCAACTTTCATAGGTCCCACTTTCTCCAAAGTGTGGATCCTACCAACCCCGCATCTCTCTCCTTGGCCCCTTTGAATAAAGCAACAACGACACTAGTTCTCTGTGCTAGGCCCCTTTCTATCATATGACCTTGGGCTATGTCCCTGGGATAAACCTTAAAAGGTGCTTCGTCTTCGAAACTTTGGCCTATTCACAACAACCAATTCCTATGTCCCCAAACTCTGAATCAATGAACTCAAATAGCGCGAGGATCAACTGTCCCTCTCGTTCCCTTAGATCCATGAATGTGATCTATTCAGACTCTGGCCTTTGGGAGTCTCACCTCTTATTATCCTCATATTTCTTCTGAAGCACCACTTCTCCAAAATGTGTTGATTTCCTCATGTGTCTCTTCCAGATCCAATGGCCTGGATTCACTCTACCCTTCGTGACTTCATGAAGATTGCTCTTTTCTCTTGGAAAATCTTCTGGAGCTCTAACTCCCAGATCTCTTGATATTTCGCCACTTGACCTCCCTTGAAGATGGGAGATTTCACTTGCCTTCAGGACTTTGGAAATCCCTCACTCCTTGTGCACACTTAACACTTTTCTCGATGTCCGAGACTTCGACCTTTCTCACCATTTTTGCACTCCTTGTAGGGATTTTGCGCACAACAGTGTTAATCCTTCTCATTTTTTCTTGGCTCAAACTTTGAAGGTTCTCAACCCTTCTGCGTCCTTCCTCATATCTTCTGGTGCCCTCCTGGAAAATCAAAACTCTTTCTCCCAAGCCTTTGAGATGAACGCACTTCACCTTAGACACACTCCTTGCACTTGATTGAGCCTTCATACAACTTCTTCCTGAATTCTTTCAGGTTTACCAAGGAAAATCCTTTGCCCGCTCCTCTTCACACTTGCAGATATTTGTTTCCTCAGAGTGTTCAACAACTCTGGGGTTTTCTCAATATCTCCAACACTCCAAAATGCATTGGTCTTGTGCACACTCTCACTTTCTCAATTCCCTCTTGGAAGAGTCCGATGGAGTCTTCAGTAACTTTGTGCTACGCTTCCTCCTGAGTAGACTTTCCTTCAATGTATTCAATAACCTTGAAGTTATCCCTTGATTCTGTGAATTATCCTGGGGTTCCCTCCTAGCACGTTCTCCTTTGAATCGAAAGAGTTAAGACACACACTCATTGCGTTGACTCACAGAGTTTCAACTCTCTGCTGAGAACTCCTTGCACTTAGCCTAAAGAACCAGAACTATTTCAACAAACTCACAGATAGATGATTTTATCTCTATCCTTGTAGATGAAATCTAATATACATATATAACATAAACAAACATGAATGACATTCACAAATAAATATCCATTACATGGAAAATGGAAAATAGTGGAATTTGTTCCTTTTTCTATTAATGACAGAATGTCAATTACAATACATGAGTCTGGACTGCAATTGAGTCTCGGCTCTCAACAACCTTTTGGCTTACAATTATTTATTTTCATCAAACTCCAGCAACCTCTACTGAGCACACAATACAAGGATTTATACAAGAGGGTCTCAATGAGCTTCCATCGAAGCTAAGCTAGTGGTGTCTAATCACCATTCAAAACGCCTAACTAATGAGGCAGATTACAATGAGTGGAAATCTGATCCGAATTTGATGTAGATCCATCCTATCATCAACCACTTAAGGCGACCTCATCTACAACTTGTGCCAGAGAAAAAATTGGCTCTTCCAGCCTGACAACATTAATTTCCTTAGTTACATTTTAAATCTCGAAGGTAAAATGAGAGGGTGACGCCTCTCCCTTCCTTGAATGCGCACTAATGTGCTAACCAAATAGCACATGTTGAGGTGGAGTGATGCTCCTACATCACATGGATAGGGTCGAATTCGACCTATCCATGTACAGGGACATGCCCATAAGAACTACCAATCCTGCTATGTGGGCCTATAATATCACACTAAGATAATCATATATGTTATAGAGGTGTCATGGTGTTGTTGTTGATATTTTTCAGTTTGTATCTTCAAGTTGGAGAATAAATATTTGATGTTCTGACTATTGTTGTTGATGAGTGCTCTAAAACAATAGTCTCTTTAGTTGGGAAAAATGAAACAATAGATGTTTTAAAAAAAAATACAAACTAAAATGAAAAATAGGTAGCCAATATCCAGAGCTATTAAAAATAAGCAGAAGGTCATATTGCCAATTTTCAATGCTGTAATTTTTACTTCAAATAACATAATGGATCAATGATTCTTTATTCCATATTAAAAAATGTATTTGAGTAAAGTTGTGTATTTTTATATTATAAATTTGTTTAAAGAATTATTCTCATTTTATGCAAGGAAGTAGTATGTGAGGCTTGGGCATATGATTTAGGTTTGTTCCTTGGGTTATATAAAGGCTTAGGCCTATACTTGAGGATTTAGACTTATGGATAGGCCAATTTGGGCATGTCCATGTACATGGACAAGGCCAAACTCGACCCTGTCCCTGTACATGGATAGGGCCGAATTGGTGTTGTCCATGTAAAGGGACAGACCCGAATTCATCCCTATCCATAATTCGGGCTTGTCCCTGTACATGGAAATGCCTGAATTCGGTGTTGTCTCTATACAAGGACATGGCCGAATTTGGGCCTATCCTTGTACAGGGACATACCCGAATTCGACCATGTCTCTATACAAGTACATGCCCGAATTTGACCTTGTCCCTGTACATGGACATGGTCAATTTACATGTTAGTTTACACATAATTCATATTTGTCCCTGTGCATAGACAGGTCTGAATTCGACCCTGTCCATGTACATGGATAGGGTCGCATTACATGTTAGTTTACACAGATTGCAACAAGTTAGCTATTGACTAGTAATCCCATTGATTCACTCTATTCATTACTATAAGGATATGTACATTGTACTACAAGTAAACATATAAGCAATACCTATAATTAACATGTGTTTGTTTCCCGCTTAGTATTAAGATCACTATTGACTTGTTATATGTACTCATATAACTCAATCATGGTAATCACTACTACTAATTTAGTCTTGTTAAGTGTAATAGAGTAAGTAACACTTACTCAGTTAATATGTATAAGCTTATGATCCTAATCAACCTTATTACTTATAGAAGTGAGAGTCATTGAGATTAACAAAAGGGTCATTGGTTGTTGCTGGTTGTTGTTGCTTCAGGTTGAAGGTAAGTCTAAATTGTTGATTTTAAATTAACTTAATTTTAAAATTAGTGGAACATGAAATTTGAGTCCAATCCACTTAATTCCATTTCTCCTTGAAGAAAATATGTAAAAATGAGTTCTATTTAGGGCCATATAAAAGAGAGGGTAATCTATTGGATATTTATGTTTTCTTCTTTTATTTTGTTTCTTGGTTAAGTACCAAACCGAGATAATGTGTGACCCTCTTCTCTCCTGGGATGGTCCATGAGACCTAGGAGCAATTAAGAAGAAGGGCATGATCACATCATTGATCTTCCTCGTATGTTAGGATGATAAAATTTTATAAGTTATATCATGAGACTCATGTGGACATTCTGCCATTAAAGAAGAACTTACCTTGTTGACTTTGTCTTGAAACCCCCCTTGCTTGAGTTACGTCCCCCTTAATTGTTGTGTGGGTTTTTGGTTTTGTTCTTTGCTTCTTCCTAAATAAATTTATCCACCTTGACTTTGGATCCCCTCTCCTTGACTTGTTTTTTTAATGTTGACTTTTATGATTTAACAATTAATATATTATGTTATAAAATATTATTTGTTTAAATTATTTAATTATTAGGGTTTAAACCTATCCCTAAAGTTAGGACTAATATGCTAGCCCTAACCTACCTACCAAAACTATAAAAGAGACCTATCCTCACTCTTTACACCCACTCTCTTTTCTAAGCCTAGTTCTGATTTGAGGTTTTCTACAGCTCCTTATTTTTCATATTGTTGAGTGGATACGACCCCTCTAGGATAGTTCTTCTTGGTGTATTAATCCATCGTGGGATTACCTCTCCAACATCTTGTTGTCGCTGACCCCTAAGGGTATTTTCCATCTTGCCACAGGTCTCTTCTTGGTTGTTGTTTGGGGTTTATGGTTCTCCTTGCTGGTTCCATCCTCCTCTTCTCCTTGCTGGTGTCGCCCTCCTCATCTCCTTGGTGATTCCACCCCGTGTATGTTGTCGCTGTCCCCTTCTATTGCTGGTGCCACCTGTGTATGTTGCTGGTTAGTCTTTTGATATTTTACCCTAAACATTCTTCTTGGCAATTTGTTCTAAGTGTCATGATGAGATTTTCCCTAAGTTTGATCAATGATCCTTTAAATATTTTAATGAGCATATATCTAAGAGGATAACAATAACATATCAGGTAATATTATTTCTGGTTTCATCTAAGTAAATGTTATGTGAGATATTGTTTTTATGCTACCATATTATGGATCATAAGTTTTAATGTCTTGTTGAATGTAACATACAAGTAGCTAATGTTTAGAAATTAAAATAAATATTTATGTTTTAGCTAGCTATATTATTTTCCCTTCAATTTTAACATGTTACACATAGATTATCTTAACAATTACCTTCTACAATTTACATAGATATAGATTATCTTCTACATGTTACATTTTTTTTATATTTAAATATTTTCATGTTCATTATATATAGCATCATAGTAAAAAATATAGTTCTTAGTTTTTTTTCAATATATTTCTTTGATGCTTTGAAGTTGATAGAAATGCTTAAATTCCTTCAAGTTGTTTTATAAATTTTATTTCCATTTTATGTTTCTATAACTTATGTACTTTCATATTCATGATTTTTCAAAGGATATCTATCGAGGTGAGATGTCGAGACAAAAGTCTCAAAAAATGGCTCGCAAATGCTCTAGTCTATCCAATGAAGGAGGAAGATGAACCCCTTCTTTGACTGAGACTCTAAGTGACCAAAAGAAATCTAGTCAGAGGAGGAGATTATCAAATGAATCTATGAATAGATCATCTACGGAATGTGCTCAAAATAGTGATATGGATACATCTTTATTAGATAGGTTGCACATTAATACTCCAACACCGAAGAATGTAGGGAATACATCACGACAAGAAAATATGTTTGGTAATTTTTTGATTTTGTATTTTTGTGTATTTATGTTCATGTTATATATATGTGTGTGTGTGTGTGTGTGTGTTTATTTTTATTTTTTTATGTTTTTTGCTTTTGTTAAATGTTGTAATTACTTTCAAATGTGTATGTGTAGAGGATAAGTTTGATGTGAAGGAATATAATGAAAGAGAGAGTGGTTATCATGAAGATTTCAATTTTGGTGAAGAGGGTGAAGGTGGATTCAGGGGACGTTGTCAAGAAACAAAAGACTACACCCCTGCATCCACCTATCCCTCAGATGTTGATGATGAGATTCATTGGGAAGGGTATACAAAAGAAATGACTCTCGAATGCTACTTAGGTTTTAAAAGCAGGTTGGAAAATGATTTGAGATGCTTGGATCTCCCTCGAGAGAGTAATAAAAGATTGAATATTGTTTTTCATTCATTGCAGAACTTTATTGATTCATATCAAAAGATGAGGCCAACGACTGATAGTTTTATCAATTTGATGAGATGAAAGTCAGAGGTGATGGGCCCCGATAAATGGGAAGTAGTAAAAAGTAGAGTTTCAAAAGAAGATGCAATTTCTATGTTCAATTTCAAAGAGGGCCCAAAGCGAAAGATGTTGAAGGTGCAATATTTTAAGCACCCCAACATA
>ML856893.1:0-10854 GCA_009831015.1 Picea engelmannii | reverse complement strand
CTGGTTATAAATGACAACAATGGGTAATGAATAAATGTTGAATGCTAATTGATGAGTTTTTGTGCAAGAGGGCAGTTTTGGGAAAAAGAGCCCCACACTCATTCACCCCCCCTCTAAGTGTGGTAGGTGTGTCCAACAGTAATCTTTCTCAGATACAACTTGCTAATTTGCTGAAAGTGAGAAAGAAATTTTAATTAGAAACCTTTATTCACCTTTATCCTGCCTTAATTAGACTGTGTTTTCTACAGTCGATAAATTAATTTTCCTTAATGAGGAGAGTACGTCTAGAGATACACGTCTTACACTATAAGATATTTCATTAATCTATAATAAGTGCTGCCAAATATCGACGATTCGAAACCGCGAGTTCGAATGAAATGTCTTTGCAAACTCCCAAAGAGCGAAAATGCGAAAAACCAATTTATATTGTTAACCTTTGTTTTGATGTTATGTTAATCACACTTAAACACTTAATACTTTCAGGACTCCATGGTTCAGGGGTTTTTTGGGCGAGATGAGTGATAATTCTCCGATTTCAAAAATGCGATTGATTGATCAATATATTAAGTGTGTTTTAAACCTTTACTTAATCATGATTAAATGGGATTTCGGGACTTACAGATTGGGATTTTGAGCTGTCGCTTGAGTTGAGATTCTCGAAAAGTGAAAGTGCGAAAACCTTAAATTACTGTTAAACATTTTTTAATTATTCTTATTAACTTGGTTTATCTTCATTTAAAATTATTTTTCGTGACTTCGTTATCGGGACTTTGGGGTTGTCGTTAAAGATCAAACTGCATAGATCCTAGAACCCCGAAACCTGAAACTTAAGAAAATATTTTAACATTTGACATTCATTTAAAACCAAGGGTGGCTCCATAATCTATTCAGGCATTTATACCGTTGGATTGATCGGATGACCCTTTTTCCGACGATGATTATCCAACTGCATTTTGTTCTCTTTTTATTTAAATAAAAACAAAATTTCATTTTAATGTAAGATTCTTTTTAAGAAAATATAAAGTTTGTTTCAACACCCCCAAAGGACCTCAAAGTGTTTACCCAACACCGCACACCCTGAAAGGACCTCAAGGTGTTTACCAAAACACTGCACTCCCTTATGGACCTCGAAGCTCTGGTCCAAATCCTCTTCTTGCCATGAAGGAAGAGGTCAAGAGGGTCTAGGAAAAACCAAAGATAAAAACAAAAACCTGCTACATCAAACCATAGAGCCTCCACCACCGCAAAAAAAATCAAACAATAACATCTTGAGCTGAAAATCGGCCCTGAACAGGGTGAGTCGGGTTTTTGTTTCCGCTACCACGTAGAGCCCTCGCGCACCCATACTTGTCGCATAGACACCACATCGCCGAGCCTGTAGGGTTCTGTTCTGTGGACCCCGTTCACCCTTCTCCCACCACACCGTAGAGCTCGCTCGCCCTGGTAGTGGTCCCTCGTTCTCCCTTCTCTCGCCACCACGCTAGACCTTGCGCTCGACTTCATGGAGTTCAGGGATGCGGCTAGCGATAACCTAGCCACAGAGCCCCCTTGACAACAAGGCTCGACTCTCAAACTGACAATGCTTGCTCCTGTAGCCTCGAAAACGCTCACTCTTATAGCCTTCCAATTAATGAAACCATTTACTCTAAATCATTTTTCATTGTTTCATTATTGAAACTAATGCACTCTATTAATTTACATGATGCCATTGTTGAAATCAATGCAACTACTTGATTTCTCTAAATAATTTTTCACTATATCATCACTTAAATCAATGCACCCTATTGTTCTGTGTTATACCATTGTTGAAATCCATGCTACTCTAATATATTTAAACATATAAGAAGCACACCCCAAATGAACTTCTTCTAGTATGATCCTTAGGATTTGTTTATAATATTCAAGTGTAACATCAATTTTTTTCACAACATTGGGCAAGCACATTCAGATTCCCATTTCTTGAATTTGTATAAGTATTTCCGCCAATATGAGGATTCCAACAATTTATTTATCAATACACGAAAGGTGAGGATTCATTCTAAAATGACCGCTTTCACTTTCTTTTGTTTGTGCAATGGATTTACACCCAATTCTATTTCTTAACTGACACTTTCTCTAACAAGCCTCTGGGAGATCTATCGACTTTGGTTACAATAGCTAATTTGTTTTTACCATTAGGATCAATTTCTTGAGACATTCTTATCAAATCATGTCTGAGGAAATATACAATAGCAGATGATACATTCACAATGATTCTCTCTTTTGGAGTGATATATTCCTTCATGATATTTTCTATGTGTTGAAAGATATTCCAGAACTACCCATTCATAGGGACCCTTGTTATCCTTGGTAAATATACCATTGTTAGGTTTGGAGCATCTAAGTTGTTACCTCAAAGAGTTATAGGAATATCACTTAGAGCCTTGTCACTTCCCATGATCTCTTTTGTAGCAACATCAATTGGTTGTTTAATTTCAATTTCTAAAATTGTTTTCTTATTTTCTTTGTACTTAATCACAATTTCACAATCTTTGGGCTTTCATATCCACAATATCATGATAAGTAGGACTCTGGTACAAATAACTTGTCTTATTGGAAGGCTAATCCCTACAAGGGATTCTAGTATACTTGAGAGTTAAAATAGAAAGTTAGCCTCAACATAATTATCACAACTGCCAACACGATGACAACCCTCCAGAGTTCTTGTTTCCTTAGAGGTTCCATTTAATGGTTGCTTTTACCCTCATTTCAAAAAGTGGTGCCACTAGTGGAACCATTTTTTTGGGGTGTTAAAATTACAACCTTTTGCAACCATGATCCATAATGTTGCTAACAAAAACCTTAAAATTATCCCTCGAATCAAAAGGTGGTGCTAACAATAGCACCCCTTTTTTATTTTTCGGGATTAAAATTACAATTGATTTGAAACCATGGACTTAAACAATGCTACCATTGCAACCAAAATATTAAATTAACCCCCTATAAGAAATGATTTCAGAGGGAATATGAACTAAATAAGGGTGAAATACCAAGGGAGGATGAAGCCTTATGATGGTGTGTTTTAAGGTATGTTATTTAAAGGTCATCTTATCATTTTCGCTATAATTGTTTTTTCTATAATGATGAAGATAATGAAAATTGGAGTAGGTTTAGAAGATGTTTCAAGGTACCCGTGGTAAAAATTTCAACTTCTGGGTCGTTGTATTTTTGGAGATACACTTTGTGAAAGATAATGTTTTTGAGTAGTCCTAAAACTAGTCTTAAATAGGTGTTCCGGGTAAAATAGTCATTACTTCTTCATAGAGGATACAAATTCTATGAGACAAATTTCAATGGAAAGACAACATTCTGTAGTATCTTTTGTGTGAGTTTTAGAATCATCTATCAAATATTGCGCGTGTGGCGTGTTTTACGAGTTCGCTCTCTAGAATAGGATAAAATTCGGGAAGGTTTTCCAATTTCACTATAACTTATGTTCTGACAAGTTTCAGACCTTGAAATTTTGAGGAGATGGAAGAAATATCTCAGAGTATATGTGGTTAAAATTTCATACCTTTATTCATTACAGTTACAGAGTTATGCTTGTTGAAATTTAGGGTTTGTGACTAATCCAAAACTAGTCTCGCGAGACTAAGGTAAAGTTTGATGAATATGCTATTCTTTCGTTGTTCAAGCTGAGGAAGAGCTACATGTTTGTAATTTTTTGTATCAGGTCTACTACAGGATCAAATGTATGCTTTACATGTGTTGTCGAGGGCTATATTTATGGTATATGCTTGAGGCATGTATTGATGTTGATGGTACATGATACGATACACGTTTGTGATGATATGATACATTGTTAGAAATATATCTTGGCTATCTTGGTATATGGTTTTGTATATGTCATGGTGATGCTATCACATGCTTGAGGCATATCTTATTGTACTTAGTTGAGGCACATCATTGATGATATCTTATGGTACATAGTGTATGGAATGAATGAGACATATCATGAGTGATATGGTATATGCTTGATGCATATTTTGGTGATGTTATGGTAAATTCTTGGTGATGATAGTACATATTGAGACACATCTTGGTGATGTTACCATTCATGGTTTGATACTTATTTTAGCACATGGTTGAGGCACATATATTGATGATGATATGGTACATTGTTAGAGGCACTTCTCGCTGATCTTGGTACGTGATATGGTACATGTTTTGGTACATGGTTGATGCATGATATGTTACAGGTTTTGGTACATGGTTGATGCATGATATGGTACAACTTGATGTGCATGGTATGGTGATGGTTTTGGTATCCATGTGAGTGGATCTTATTATAGTTGGTTTATGATGGTATATTTGTGACAACGCCAATGACATGTTGGTTGATGTGACAATGACATGTTGGTTGATGTATCAATGATAGTGGCAGTTACAGGTTGATTAGTGGTAGTGATAGTGAGTCTACACTTCTATTTCAAGGTGACGGGATGGGGAAAGGAAAGTGGGTTGTAGCTTCCTTCAGGTTGGTGTTGGAGAACTCATGAAGTTGGTGCTTCCTTCAGGTTGGTGCCTATGAATCAGGGGGTTGGTGCCTCCTTCTGATTGGTGTTGGAGAATTCAAGGCGTTGTAGCTTCCTTCAGGTTGGTGCCTGTAAATCAAGGGGTCAGTGCCTCCTTCCATTTGGTGTTGGAAAATTTGGAAGTTTGTGCTTCCTATGAATGTATTCTTGATATATATAAGAAATCATTTCACGTTTTTCTCCCATTTTGGTTTCCACGTAAATTCTGGTGTATTGTGAATGTGTTTATTTGATGTGATGATACTACTTATGGTTATATGCTCATGATATATTTAATGCAACCATAAATGATATACTATTAATAAAGTTGAAGTTTATATATTGTGGTTGAAAGTGGTAAAAAGTGGTCATATTGATTCACCCCCCCTCTCAGTATTCCAACAACTGGCATGAGAGCAAGTCCTTCAAGAAAATAATCTAACCACTGGAAAGTAGATCATGGAGAGCACCAATATATAAAAGAATGGAATACCACAATTTGATTGACAAAACTATGCATTCTAGAGCAGAAGGATGAAAACATATGTACAAGCAGAGGGATTTGATGTTTTGCAATAAGTAGTAGACAGATACAAAGATCCTTCCACTCCCCTAATAGATAATGATGGAAATAAACTCAATCAAAATAATTCAAGGTTATGCATTGTGATTCTGCAAAGGAGATTTGGGACAAACTTCAGAATGTTTATGAAGGAGATGCAAAATTCAAGGCAACCAAGCTTCAGACTTACAGAGCTCAATTTGAAAAGTTGAAAATGAAGGAAGATGAAGACATTGAAGCTTACTTTTTATGAGTTGATGAAACAATGAATGAAATTAAAGGATTGAGAGAAGTTGACGAATCTATGATTGTTCAAAAGGTACTACTATCTTTTCCAATGAGATTTGATCCTAAAATTTCAACAATAGAATAAAGAGAATATATGGGTATGATAAGCATGGATGAACTACATGGAATATTAACAACTTATGAAATGAGAAAAAAACATGAAAATACATCCAAGAAAGAAGCATCCTTTAAAGCATCCAAGAAGAAAAAGAAGAAGAAAAAGCTTGAGTCAAATCCAAATTGCAGTTGTAGAGATTATTCAGACGAGGATGAAGAAATATCCAAATTCATAAGGAATTTGAAGAGAGGAACTGACAAGTACAAAGGTATGTTTCCCTTGAAATGATTTAATTGTGGTAAAATTGGCCATTTTGCAAATAAGTGTCCTTATGCTAAGAAGTCGGATAGTGATGAAGAAGAATATCCCAAGAAATAAAGGAAGGAAAAAAATCATTCAAAGAATATATCATCTCCTTGAAAACCCAACTTGAAGAAGGAAAGATAAAGGAAAAAGTAATGCATAACCAAATGATAAAGAAAGAAAAATAGTGTGAGAAGCTTGAAAAGGAAATCGTGACATTAAGAGTTGAAGTCAACAAGCTCAGAAAGAACTTGAAAAGTTCTCAAGTGTTAGAAAATATTCTCAACAATCAAAGGCCATACAGTGACAAATCTGGACTAGGATATAAGAATGTTCATTTTATGGAAGGTTCAAGCTCCATGACGAAAGAAAACAAACAAAAAGTTATGCACAAGTTCTCAAAGGAAGGAATCATGGTCAACAGGAATTAGAAATGAATGAATACAAAAGACTTTCTGCATTTAGGAAGGAAACAAGCTTCAATCATTGTGAAGGAAACAACTAAAGATAATATTATAATTAGCTAAGGCAGGAATTCATAAGGACTACACCACAAAGAATAACATTCACTCCCAGGTATGTAAGTTTCTTTTATGGTCATTGTTTTACCCGTACTAACTTTGGACATAAAGTTGTATATTGCAGGGCTTATGGAATAAATGTTCAAGCAAGGAATGTTTATGTGGATCCACATAATATTGAATGTTACAAATGCCACAACTATGGACACATAGCTTGAAATTGTAGAAGTGTGATAGAGCTTCCCATGAAGGAAAACACTGATATCAAATACAGGAAGGTTTGGAGAAGACATGAAAAACAAGAAGAGAAGGTAAATGAAAACTAGGTCCTAGAGATCACACTCACAATATTTGCAACAACACAAGATCATAATGAATTCACAGGCCAAGAGGAAAGTGCTAGAATTTAGGCAAAGGATGAAGATGAAGATGTTAGAATTCAGGAAGATGATGAAAGGATTGTCATAATTCAGGAAGAGGATGAAAAGGACGATGTCTCCACAAACAAAGAGGAAGATTACTTTGCATGAAAGTGGATAATTTTCTAAGACATATAGCTTGTAGACTCCTAGTAAATATGAATATTGAATAGGGGGAGTCTAAGAAGCAGCTCTATGGGTCAAAGAACTATCTTTCGAGAAATATGAAGTGTTTGTAGATCATGGAAATGAAATTTTAGAACAGTTTGATAGCATAAGTGAAAAATATGTTGTGATCAATTGCAGAAGATGGGTCATCATTGTATGCAGTTGAATAACAGAGTCATGGTAAATTTATGACATATTGAAAAACATGGATTCATGAGAGATTTGATAGGTCTAAATAGACACATGACAGTGGATGAAAGCACAGTAATAATTGGAATAAGTAGAATCAGTGGAAAAGTGAATTCGGGAAGGCAAGCAATAAAAGGCACAACAGAAGCTATATCGTTATAAGAAGGTATGGTCATTGATGTGAACTTGATAATTCATGAATAATTGAGGTCAAGTAACTTTAAGTTCTTTATATATATGTCAGTGAATTACAAGAGGAAGAACTAGTGAACAAATAACAACAAAAGA
Source organism: Picea engelmannii (assembly GCA_009831015.1). Taxonomy (NCBI): domain Eukaryota; kingdom Viridiplantae; phylum Streptophyta; class Pinopsida; order Pinales; family Pinaceae; genus Picea; species Picea engelmannii. The sequence continues at coordinate 3,505 of ML856893.1, read as the reverse complement.
GAGGAAAGATAACATATACAAGAAATACCACATTGATCTACACGACAACTTACAGAAAAGTCAAGGAAGAGAAATTGTCAGAGAAAGAGACTAGAATGATGATGATAGGGGGGCCACATGAAGTTATAGAAATATTGTTCATAGAAGGTATATTGATAGGGGGATTTATCCTTTTACCCATGATGTCAAAGGGGGATAAAGAGAAATATTAGAAGCCTGAAGACAGGGGGAGCAAACCCAAGGGAATATATCATTTTCCATTGATGTCAAAGGGGGAGAGAAACATGAGGAGAGAAACATCGAAGGATAATTGGTCATAGGTGGAGTATGAGTGTTGGAGGACAAGTGTTTCCAACAATTCCAAAGGGGGATATTGTTGGACAGTTGATTGCCATTGATGTTGTTGGAAATTTGTTTGTCATTGATGTCAACAAGCAATGGTTGTCATTTATGTCAAAAAATGTGATGGGTGTATTTGGAGAAGCCTCCAAAGTGGTCCCCTTATGGCGTACCTCTAAGCATGGACCTCACAGGAAGACTCTTTAAAGAATTCTACAAGAAACCCATAGGGTTGGTCATTAAGCCCAAAGTTGTTTGAGGAATAAGGACATGAAAAAATGTAAATTCAGGCAACACACTCATAAATTGATAGTCATCGCTATGTTGTTTCCAATGGTAGGTGTAACATCACATAGTTACTCACGGTTGAGGAGTTATGAAGTCATGAAGTTGGAAGCCCCAAATATGGGTTAAGAAGCCCCTAATTGGTAGCAAGTCATTAATGAAAGGGTAAAGTTGTTTTTACAAGAAATTTCAAGAATCCCTAAAGTTAAGGAAAGAGGTTACTTAGAAAAAGTATATATACACCTCAAGAAGTAACTCATAAGTAAATTCACACACACATTCTATTGAATATATTCTATGTGAGTAAGTGATTCTTATTTGAGGTAACCAAGGAGATCTGAGGGGAATTTCAGAGGGAAGATGAAGTAAAGAAGGGAGAAATTCCAAGGGAGGATGAAGTATTGTGATGATGTGTTCTAAGGTATGTTATTTAAAGGAAATCTTACCATTTTAACTATAACATTTTTTCTAGAATGATGCATATAGAAAAATTCGGAGGAGGTACAAAAGACATGTCAAGGTACTTGTGGTAAAAATTTCAGCTTCTCGGTCGTTGCAGTTTTGGAGATACACTCTGCAAAAGATAAAGGTTTTTACTGTTCATGAAACTAGTATTAAACATGTGTTCCAAGTAAAACAATCATAACTTCTTCATAGAGGATCCAAATTATGTGAGACCAATTTCAGTGGAAATATAATAGTTGTTAGTATCTTGTGTGTATGTTTTAGAATCACATATCAAATATTGAGTGTGTGGCATGGTGTACAAGCTCGCTCTCCATAATAGGATAAAATTTATGAAGGTTTTCTAGTTTCACTATAACTTCTATTCTTAGAATTTTCAGACCTTCAAATTTTGAGGAGATGCAATAAATATATCTTAGTATCCATGGTTAAAATTTCAGACCTTTTTTCATTATAGATACATAGTTATGCTTGTTTAAAGTTAGGGTTTATGATTAATCCAAAACTAGTCCCATGAGATTGAGGTAAAGTTTGATGAAGATGATATTATTTTGTTGTTGAAGCCAAGGAAGAGCTAAAGTTCTATAATTTTGTGTATTGGGTCAACTACAGGATTAGAGGTATGCTTTATATGTGTTATTGAGGGTTATGTTTATGGTACATGCTTGAGGCATGTATTGATGATGATGGTACATGATATGGTACACATTTGTGATGATATGATACATTGTTAGAAGTATATCTTGGTTATCTTGGTATCTGGTTTGGTATATGTCATGGTGATGTTATCACATGATTGAGGCACATATTATGATACTTAGTTGAGGCACATCATTGATGATATCCTATGGTACATGGTGTATGGCATGATTGAGACATATCATGAGTGATATGGTATATGCTTGATGCATATATTGGTAATGTTATGGTACATGCTTGGTGATGATAATACATATTCAGACACATCTTGGTGATGTTATGGTTCATGGTTTGATACTTATTTTTGTACATGGTTGAGCCACATATCTTGATGATGATATGGTACATTGTTAGAGACACTTCTTGGTGATGGTTGATGCATGATATGGTATAGGTTTTGGTACATGGTTGATGCATGATATGGTACAAGTTTTGGTAGATGGTTGATGTATGATATGGTACAATTTGATGTACATGGTGTGGTATAGGTTTTGTTAGATGGTTGATGCATGATATGGTACAATTTTATGTACATTATTGATGTACATGCTATGGTACATGTTGATGCACAAGGTTGGTGTACATGGTATGGTACAGGTTGATGTACATGGTATGGTGATGGTTTTGGTATCCATGTGAGTGGATCTAGTTATAGTTGATTGATGATGGTATATCTGCAACAGTGACAGTGACAGGTTGGTTGATGTGATAGTGACAATGAAAGTGATAGTTTGGTTGATGTCACAATGACAGTGATAGATTGGTTGATGTGACAATGACAGATTAATTGATGTATCAATGACAATGGCAGTTACAGGTTGATCAATGGTAGTGACAATGAGTCTACACTTATATTTCAGGGCGACAGGATGGGACAATAAAATGGGGTTGTATCCTCCTTCTAGTTGGTGTCGAAGAACTCAGGGAGTTGGTTCCTGTAAATCAGGGGGTTGGTGCCTCCTTTTGGTTGTTGGCGAAGAATTCAGGGAGTTGTAGCTTCCTTCATATTGGTGCCTATAATTCAAGGGGTTGGTGCATGCTTCTAGTTGGTGCTGGAGAATTTGGAAGTTAGTGCTTCCTATGAATGTATTCTTGATATATATAAGAAATCATTCTGTGGTTTTATCCCATTTGGGTTTCCATGTCAATTTTGGTGTACTATGCATGTGGTTATTTGATGTGATGATACTTCTTATGGTTATATGCTCATGATATGTTGAATGTAATTATAAATGATATACTGCTGATAAAGTTGAAGTTTATATATTGTGATTTAAAGTTGTAAAAATAATTTATAGTGATTCACCCCCCTCTCATTATTCCAACAATTGGTATCATAATAGATCCTTCAAGAAAACCATCTAACCATTCGAAGGTAGATCATGAAGAGCACAAATATGTACACAAATGGAATACCACAGTTTGATGAACAAAACTATGCATTCTGGAGCAGAAGGATGAAAACATATGTACAAACACATGGATTTGATGTTTGGAAATTAGTAGTAGATGGATACAAAGAGCATGCCACTCCCCTAACATATAATTATGGAAACAAACTCAATCAAAATAATTCAAGAGATAAAAATGGTATCCTTAATGGTTTGGTTGTTTCGGTATATGTCAAGGTTATGCATTGTGATTCTGCAAAGGAGATTTGGGACAAACATCAGAATGTTTATAAAAGAGATGTCAAAGTCAAGGAAGTCAAGCTTCA
>ML856892.1:27449-43845 GCA_009831015.1 Picea engelmannii | reverse complement strand
TGTGTATTGTATTTTTCTCTGGGATGAGAAAGCTAGTACACTGATGAAAGTAAATGTTTTGACACCATAGTGATGATGGTTGTATTATTGAAGAAACGATTGAGAACTGTTGTGTTGCACTCATGAAAACATTAAGGATAATGTGATGAAGTGCATACAGATATGTTAGGACATGTTTGAAAATGTTTTATTAATTTGAATGCTATGGTACTCGCATTTTTAATTTATGTGACGACTAATGTGGTCATGATGTATGTCATGTGCAGAAGGAAATAGATTGCAACCATGGAGAAAGACATTTTCCAATAATGAACAACCTCAATCAAAGGATGACTATGAGAAGGTTCTTGTTGAAAGATTGTTGAAGGGACCTTAAAAGTCCCCATGGAGCACCATTGTTGGAATAATATCAAAGAGGATGCTAACAACCAAAACAGGTATAAAAATGTTCATGCCTATGTGGCACAAGGTATGAAGGAAATGGGTAAAAATCCCTTTTGAAGTATCTTTACGATCTTAATGTTATGTATGGAACGTTGAAAGGCATTTGTATGCCTTGGATACCCAAGTAGGGTATGATTCGGGAAGGAGAACCTGAATGACGGAGGTGTGAACCTCTAGTAGTAAAGACTGATTGTAATCCTCAGAAGAATTCATGAACTGATATGTCATGAATACATGGACCAATCAAGGAACGATTGGAAACAAAAGTGCTCATAGATAGCACATTGCATGGAATTGCTTCCAAGAAATGCATGTTTTCATAAAGGACAGGAAATGGATTTCCATTGAGGAAGGAGGACCTTCCAACATTTCTACTTGCATTGTATAGGTGTTAGAGAAAAACCAAATTTGGGTGGCCATGAGTGTTGGCACCCTAGTTATTAATGAAGGAGGAATTCATGTGAAACTTGTAGTTCATATGTACCAAATTAGAATCGTGATCATCCTGTAGCCGAAAGCATAGTCTTGCTGCAACAATGAATGGGAATGAATAAACCATATGGTGAAAAGCTTGGATAAGCTCCAATGCACCATGACAAAGTACTTGTCGTAAAGTGTGGGAAACTTAAAATCAATGCAAAGGTGCATTGGGTATGAAAGTGGCCACGAACGTTGGCACATTCATTAGGGTCAATTGATATATGAATTACATTCTGAAAAATTTGGTAGACTGAAATGATGCATAAGGGATTATGTGTCATTTTTGCTTGGTATCCTTTAATAGATGAAAATGATTTGGACTGTTAGTATGCTTGATTTTGAAAAGGTAATATGCATGAAACTAACAATTTGTTTGGCTGAGGAATATTGAAGTTGCAGGAGGAAATGGGTCTTGGATATGGCAGTATTGTAAGCCCATAAGGAAGACCAATTTCCTACTGAGCCAAACTGCAAGAAATGGTATTTCCTTTTTGAGAAAGTGATTTTGATTGTTAGTATGCACAATTCCGAAATTGTTCGTGATGACGCTATAAAGGTGCAATAAAATGTATGTGCATGGAAACTAACAATTTCTTTGGCTGATTGAAGTTGAAAGTGCATGAAGCAAGGGAGTCTTGAATATGGTAGCGTTGTAAGCCATAAGGAATACCAATTGCCTGCTGAGCCAAATCGCTATGGGAAGGAAATTCCCATAATTATGAATCTTTTTTCTGTGCGAAACAAATATGGAAACAAAATGTGGAATTTGGATATTTGTGGGTCGCAAAGTTACAAGAAAATTTTGAATTTAAAAATTTATGATGATGTCTCGTGAATTTTTATATGTTGTGATACGGGTGAGAAAGAGTATAATCTGATCGCATGAAATAAAGACTGACTCGAGAGAAGGAGACTAACCTTCGTCCCTATATACGACTGAGATGGGAGAAGGAGAGTAACCTTCGTCCCTAACTTTAGCTGAGTTGGAAGGTTGTCAAGCTATAAAAGCATGAAAAATGGTTACTGTTGAGCCATGAGAACCCCGTGATGAGCCATGATCACCTGAAATACATTGTGTTGAGGTAACACAAGCTGAAGGGATGCCTCGGCAAAGAAAGTCTAAGGGACACCTCGACTATAAGACTCGATAGACTCTCTGGAATTTTTTATGTGCGAGAAAACCTTGGCAGGGAAAGATGGATCACCCAAGGGACTGTATAGCAGTGAAGGGGATGCTTGAGCCTGGGCCTGAAGGGTGAGTGAATGCAAGGAAGAGGAGACCTTAATAGTTCTTTTAAACTATTGGGATCATGCACATGATGGGTACTTCTTCATGTGCGAGAAAACCTTGGCAAGGCAAGATGGATCACCCGAGGGACTGTATAAAAGTGAAGGGGATGCTTGAGTCTGGGCCTGGTGGGTAAGTGACCGCAAGGAAGATGAAACCTTGATAGTTATTTTAAATTATTGATTGGGATCATTGACCCAATGGGTACGTAAAAAAATAAAAATAAAAAAATAATGAGCCTAAATAACACAACAACCATGTGGATACAAATCCACAAACTGTGCAGATAATTATTGTGCTATGTTTATGAAAAAATTCCTAGTAATTTTTATGCAATGTTTTCGCATAAGACTGATTAGCGTGCTTAATTGTCCAAGAATTACTAAAAGTAGGTGACAAAGATTAAGGGTAAAAAACAAATGACCTGACCAAGAGAGAGAGATCAAGATTTCTGAAACAACTGAATGAGAAAGGCATGACAGGTGTTTTTGAGAAATAACACCGAGGACGATGTTCCTTTAAGGGGGAGGGAATTGTAATATCCTTGTTTCCCCCAGATTGTAATTAATCATAAAATAGAAATTACCATGCTAAGGCATGTGGACAATGTAAATGTATTATTGTTTGAGTTGCCAATAACTGACTATGGGGGTGAAGCCTTGAAAGTACTAGCCATGGTATCACTAGAGGAAGAATGTGAAAACTACACGAGAGGGTTCATTATATCAAATAACCCCAAATTTCTCTGGATGAGGATGATAAACCTCCTTCGGATCCCAAGGAGAGAAATCAGTTAATGAATAAAGGACCAATGGTTGAATTAACAACCACCCCCATGAATGGGAGCATGGTCTAGCTGTAGAATGTCAGCCCAAAGTGCGACAGAGACCTGCCGACTCGAGCTTCCTTCTGAAAGAAGGAACGTGATGGGTCGGGAACCTTATGAAAGAAGGAAGGTAAGATAGATACACATGAAAAACTAGAAGGGAGACATGGGACAAGAGCGCAAGCTCGTGAGGGAGATGTGCGGAGCTCTCCAGGGGATAATGAATAGAAGGTCGTGAGCTTGATGTTGGGGGAGCATCTGATAAACCTCGTCAAGGCCATAATAGAGGGAAATATCTGAAAGTTGAAGAGAACAAAACTTGAGCAGAAGCTGAACATAGAAACAATCCTTGAGAACTACGAGAGTTCCCTGGTGATATCATGGCTTGGCACGGGGGTGGCCAGAGTGCTAAGAATGAATGCCTATGAACCTATGGTAGGGTGGAAGGACGAACACCCACAATCAATTAGTTGGTTACCACCTGTAATAGATAAGTAATCACATATCTTGTGTATCCTGTGAATGTTGCAGGGATGGTTATGTTTGCTTAATGATTTATATTGTATTTCCTTCTTTTGTATCTGCCTGAATGTGAAATCAGGAAAGTAGGAAATCATATGGATAGGACATGTTATATACTCGTAAATGCTTGCATCATGTGGTGGCTTAAGCTAGAGTCACGAACTGTATGTCCGTCGAACTTGGACACAGTTTCATGTACGCATGTTGACCCCTCCTAATCGTTCAGAGTCCCTTGGAGGACGGAGTTGGTTAAGCTTGGGAGAGGTAGTACAGATATGCATGGGCTCTCTGTCGGGCAAGCAGAGACCGAGAACCACTTAAGTTCTAGACTTGATGAATGAGCGAAAGAATAGTGCAGAAGACCCTTCCAAGTGTTAAGTCCAGGAGAAAGAGCATAACGCTCTTAAATCCTTCAAAACCGACGAAGCTTGGGAGGGATAGCGAGAAATTCAAGTATCAAAAGGGAGTATCCTTTCATTTGGAAGTTGAACGGACTATATCCGTTCGGGAAGATCTGTGGTCTATGACAACCATTATATTTGAGGAAGGAACGCAGGCGTTAATGCCTCAACCCCTTCAGACTTCGAAAGATTCGCACATCGAGAGATTAGTATGTTGGCGCGACTAAACTCCTGAAACCCGAAATTGTGACGTGATCTGGACCGTAGATCTAAGGATCTATCGGGACCCTCCCTAACCGTCGGATTGGCGAGATCGGGGATTCGCACATCGGGAGATTCGCACGTTGGCATGACTAAACTCCTAAAACCCGAAGTTGTGATGTACTCTGGTTCGTTGGATCAAGGAAGTTCATGGACCGTCAATCTGACACCTGTAGATTAACGCAAGAGTACGTGGGGATTCAAAATTCCCTTAGAACTGAGTATGTTTCAAAAGCTCAAGAGGGATAGCATTTCCAAAACACATACGAGACCCAAGTTCACAAGGCTCGTAGAGGAAGCAAAGGTTGAGGCCTTTGAAGCATCGAAATCTTCCAAGTCTGGGAAGAAAGGTGCCAAAGATCAGGAGGAGGGGCACAACAGTCATCGGATAAGCTGCAGAGGGAAGATCTGGACCGTTGAACTTCACGTCCAGGAACACAGGAGAGCGCACAGAGAAATGGATCTGAGCCGTTGTATCTAGAAGTGCATGGACCAACAACCATTGGATCTGGAGGAGTTGCACGGGGTTTAGTCCTTTAGAGTGCATAAGAGAAGAGCCGACTTTGCGATACACGAAATCACGACATCATCAGGACCATCCATCATCAGAGGACATGTGGCTGAGATCCACGTACATCAGAGGTTTGCAAGGGGAAGAGCTACAACGATCCTAACTGTTCATCGGGAGGGACATGTGGCATCCGGTCAGCATTTCGTTGACTCGCGACTTGAAGAGGTCAAAGAGTAAGTCTGTGAAAACTTGCGAAACACGAATTCGTGAAAAGATCAAAGTCGTTGATCGAAGGAGGGATCCAGACCGTTCATCTAGAAAGCGGATATCGATATTTTGGGAGTCAGGAGAATGGAGGTGAATCATATCGGGAGTTTTGTTATGCGAAATCCCGATGTGATATGGACTGTCAGATCATGGAAGAATCAGGACCGTTGATCTGTGGTGAGGAGATATCAGCATTTCGGATATCGGGAGAAGGGAGGTGAGTGACCCTCCAACTTCGTGAAACGCAAAGTCTTGATAAGCGCTCGAGGTTGAGCCCCAGGTCACAGTCGGTGGTCATATGAAGGAGGAGCTAGCAAGTGTTAGGTCCTTGTCGGGAGATCAGATATCGGGAGAGTCAAGGCGACTCACACGCAAGGACTCGATACGTGATTTCATGACACACCTTTTAGTTAGGCTTGTGGTTACGGGTAGTGGTCACATGGAGGGGGGCTTGCGCCTGGTGCTAGTTCACACGGGTGAAGTCTCGCAAAGATCTGTGGATCGACTTCTTGGAGATTCCAGTAGCGAACCGAAGAGTTGCTTCAGCTCATGAACTATGAAGGTCCATTGACCAGGATTAGAGACCAGGGATGGAGGATTCGACTAATTGAGGGAAAATACATTTTTTCTTTATTTATGCCCCGTCATGGGTGTGTGACACACATGCTCTCCCTTGAACATCATTTTTTGGAAGAAGCCTACCTCGAGAGATATTTGGAGCCCTCTTACCTAAGGTCTAATTATAACACCTTTACCATTTGTGATCAAGAGTTTGGTTGTGAAGATGACATTATGATCCTTAAATTCCCATCCATTTCAGTGCATTGTTCTCCAAATACTAGAGTTTCTCACGCTTGCATGCCACTGTAGGTGACACACATCTGTTGGTTGGTAGATGTTGATGACCATTTTGGTCAACAATTTCTAATCGGAAAAGAATTGTCATGCTCCCCCTCATTTCAAATCGCTTGTGAAAAAATTGTACACACTCTCACTAAAGTTGATGAAATACTTGGCAAAACTATTATTGTGGCACTTGACTTATTGCTAAGCATGGTCCTTTTCTCACTCCTCGCATTATTTACACTGCCATATTTTGCACATTAACACAATATGTTTGAAACCTCATACATTTACTTTGTTGATATTTTAATTATGACCTTATCTCATAAATATTATAGCATGTCTTGGGGTTAAGACTTTGAATTCTTTCCATGCCATGCCAAAAGCTAAATATATATTTTTATCGTATAATTGTTGGCCATGATCTTTTCCACATGAAAACTTTATCAAAGTTTAACTTGTTATGAGAGGCTTGGTATCATACTATCCACCACACGACATATTGACACAATTATGGCCATGGACTAGATGTTTGGAACACTTGTGATCCATTTGTTGAAGCAAGAATATGAAGGATATGCAAATGTTGTGCTCATCGAAGTTCATTTATTTGGGAAGAATATGAAGGATATGCAAATCTTGTGCTCATCGAAGTTCATTTATTTGGGAGCAATTGGCTCTTCTTAAAGTTGTAATTTGTGATATCGAGCAATGATTTAAAATCGAAAAAAATTGGTGAGACTGGAAGAGAATTTACCTCTTCCATTGACAAAGTAATATTTGTTGATCTACTATTGTTTGTCATGAAAATGCATCAAATATAGTGACTCCGATAACACTTGGAACTTGTTGAAAAGATGCATTGATTGTTTGTGATGACCTGGATGTTTCACATGTTGCATGAATAGTTGAAGAGCTACTTTATAATCAAGGGGAAAATCGATGACTCTCATAATAGAGTCCATGCATATGTTGTTTTTAATTATGAACAATCGACAAAAGTTGTTTTTCTCCATGACTTGGAAGAGCTTGGTGGAAACCATATATTTATGTGAAAAGGGCATCACTTATGTTTTGTTTAATACCATGAATGTTGCTAAACTTGCCATAAAGAAGAATCACTTAAGTTCGTATATCGAAATCTTAAACTATTTAAGGCACGACCGGATACATCCAGGCCCACACAACGTTGCATTTCTTCATTGGAATGATACTGTAGAACAACTTGGTTACATTCATATGGGTTGCAAAGAGCTTGGGTCTTCACGTTATTGATTGTTATGATCTTTTTTATGCTTCGAAAAAAAGGACGTGATTACTTGTATAAAACTTAAATTATTCTCTTTAGAAATATTGCCAAGCATGCTCGGTTTTCCTAACTTTGTTGTAAATGAGTAGTGTGAGCTCATTAGTGCACTCGTGGATAAAAATATTGCACCTTCACTGTTGGCCTTAAAAAATTCCTCAATTATATTATAAAAATATAACGTGTTCTCACATCAAGTACATCAGCTAGGAGATCGTTGTCAAGTAAATCGGCCACACATCAAAAGAATAGGCATGCCTAATATGCTGACAAGTGATCGGACTTTAAGGAGGGGCAGACAATCGAAAAGATACATCAGATCTTAAGAAGGAGAGAAGAGAAAATTATAAAGAAAAATGTGAAAAGTGGTTGAAGATGATGTTGGAGACCGCTGACAAAGAGTGCCTTTCATCCTAAAAAATTTGTATAGTATGAGTGGGACCCTCATGACCATCCAACCAATGGTTGAAATAGAGCACACCTGCTTTCCTCTGTAAAGCAGTCTTTGATAAAAGGTTTGTTTCCAAGTTATACTCTCAGGAGGTGTGGGAGAAAAATAGTTTCTTGAAATGGCGCTTGAGTGATCAGATTCTATCTTTCCAAGCTAAGAGTGTGATGGTTTGAAGTTCTCCCTGTTGGTTCAGCCAGTCTATGGTAACTCTAGAATCCCCGATCAAATGTAGGCTATCTAAGTTGAGCCTATAAGCCAAGAGAAGGGTTTCCCAGGCACCTAGAATTTCTGCCCTTATATTGGTACCTGGGCCGCAGCAGAGAATCCACCTGTAAGTAGAATTTGGATTGAAGTTTATCACCCCCCTTGCCCCACTCAGAGTCCATTTTGTTGTGATGCACCATCAAACCACCCTCATTGTTGGCCTTGCAAAAAGGAAAATCCATAGAAGATATAAAGAATATAAAGGAACATTTGTCAATACAAATGAAGACAAATTAGGTATGTTGGATTTTATTGAAGAAAACGACGGATTGGTTGAGATTTAGTATCACTTTTTAGTACACATTTTGTGGGACTGATGTTGATCCATTTGAAGAGATGGCCATGACGAGATGGCACAAACTCATTTGCAAGGAGTCTTGTGATATTTTTTTCATTTTATCATTCATGCTCCATTCTTTTTCAATAGGGATTTGATGAAGCTGTTGATAGCAAGGACATCTTGCAAAGTAGCGGAAGGGACAAAGTGAGACTAAGTTTTTCTTGTGATCATGAGGTGACTGGCTTGGTTACTAAGTTTGTTTTGTTTTAGGTCTGATTTCCTTTCAGTACTGATCAATTTTCTGGTATGCAAATTTCCTCCTTATGCTTCACTACCATTGCTCTATTCAGTGTTCAGCGTAATCTTTCTTCACTTTCTTTTATACTTGGTTATTCTATTATATGAGGTTGATTCCATCTAGAATGGTTAAAGACAAGAACTCTGGTCTAAGTCTACACATCAAAAGTATCGGGTTATGTCTAAATAAAAGATTAAACTTACTTTTTGACGCTAGAGTTTATCTCTCATGATTTTTTTTTGTTTATTCTTTATTTCATTTAATGTAATTTTCAAAGAAAACAAAGAAATACAAACACATTTATTTATGCATTTTTTTTTGTTTATTTTGTATAGTTATTTTATTTCTTTGCTTCATTTTATTTAACTATGGCTTTACTAATTGAAAACATTAAAAAAATTTAAAAAAATAGCATTCCATTACCCTGACTTTTGTTCTAATTATATAAAAACTAAATATTATAGAAATCTTTTGTTTAAAATAGTTCTTATTAATATAACTAATATTTAAGTTTATTTTAATTTTTTTACTCCAGGAACCTGTAAAATTAATTTTTGTTCCAATTAAGTTTCACTAACCCTTCATGAAAATTAAAAAAAAAGTCATTTCAACATGTTCTTTAATTAGAAGTAGTTATTTTAAACAGTAATTGGATTAACTCTGGTTTGTTTATTGTTCTTTTAATATTTCACTTTAACATTTGTATTATTGTTTTTACACTAATTTTGATTAATTCATATTTTACTTACCAAATCAAATACAAATAATATAAGTTGTAAAAATACAATAAAAATCAAAATCATAGATACAAGATTCATGCTTGGTCTTCTATGTTATTAAGATCTAATGTTCTTTATGTCTAGGGCTTAAAATCTAGGGTAACATTTCTATCTCTTCCCACCTAGCCTCACGGGAGGTTTAGATGTTGGTTTCGAAACATTCTTGTTTCAACATCAACATATTTTGGTGACCATACTAGGGAGGAATGTTCAATGGTTCTTTCCTAGTCTTGTTTTAATTCTTTCAAAACCTTCTTGTATCATCTCCAAACCTTAATGTCTCAACTGATTGGAAGCATGTTTAGTGGTTGTAATCATGCAGTCCCAACTACTAATCCTGGGAAAGTCAATTACAAGTATGGAATATTTGAATTTGAGGAAGACTTGAAAAATCACCCTTGGCTTGTACCTATTCCTTTGAAGCTCACTCATCATGTTAATCCTTTGCCTTACAAGTTCAAGAAACATTTTCCTTTATTTCATGGTGATAAAACTGTTACAGTGGAAGAGCATCTTCATGCATTTTCCAACGCTTGTATCATCCTTGGAGTTAATGAAACGATACTTGCATGCTCTTTTTTATGAACTCCCTTCAAGGTAATGTTGATTCCTTGTTTTCCAACCTACCTAATGAATGCTTCTCCACGTTGTACGAGCTATATTATTCATTTACATCAAATTTTGGGCACTTAGATAATCCTTATGAACACCTTAAGAGATTTAATCACTTGCACATCAAGGATAATGAAAGTACTTTTGCATTTAATCTTAGATTTACCAAGTTGTATGACTACATTCCTATGACTATTCCCCCTACCAACTTGGTATCCCTCTTACATTATTATGATCTTCTATCACCTATTTACCGACAATAGTTGGAAGAAAAGAATTTTCAAAATCTAGAGCTAGCCTTAATCACTTACCTCGATTTCGAAGAGCAATCCCATAGAACCAGTTTCTCCTTTGGTGTTCTTGATTCCCACAAATATTTGTCATCCCTAATGTCCATAATCCATAATTTACAAGAGCACATGCTCTCCCTTGAACATTGATTTTTGGAAGAAGCCTACCTTGAGAGATCCTTGGATCCCTCTTACCTAAGGTCTAATTATAACACCTTTACCATTTGTGACCAAGAGTTTGGTAGTGAAGTTGATCATATCATGATGCTTAATGATCAACCCATCTCTCACATTTCAAACACCACCCTTCTTGAAACTAATAGATCAATCCAACCCGAGATCATGGTTCACCCCAAATATTTCATTCATGTGCATACAATGGTGAAGTTGATCCTGCAAAGAAAAATGTTGATTTTGACCTCTTTAATCCCCTTTACGACGCATTTTTATTTGATAATGTTACTAATGAATGGTCACTTCAAATTAATGACAACCCTTTCGATTCAATAGATATATGGGGTGAATCTTCTTTTGAATATGTTCATGAGATTGATCAAGAACTTGAATTGCATAATACTTTTCAAATCCATTGTTGCAATCAGAGGGAGTCAAGGAGTTCAATAATTGTATGCATACTTCTCTTGCCATGTGCACTTTTTCCTTCAACGATGATGATTATTTCAAGGGAATTCTTGTGTTTTTGAATCCTTTCTATTCTTCCTTGCATTATGATGACCCTATTTCTGATAGAAAAATTGCAACTTATGGAATTACAATGTTTGATGATTCTATTGACCCTATATTTGATATTCAAACTTTGAACCTTAAACATAGAATATTAACCCGATTGATGCTTTCAGTGTAAGATGAAAAACTCATCTTGTTGGTTTTCACATCTTGGAGGATGGTAACCTTTTATTTTGGGTCTTGATAGGTATTTTTCCTTCACCATATGCATTTGTTTCTTGGCATGTCGATAAGTTTTCCTTCCGCAAAGTTCTCCCAATCATGAGTCTTGCATCTAAATATATGATGGGTTCCCGATCCAGATGGATCTCGATGGCCATCCACCTTTTCCACTGAATCACCATTTTGAGCCTATGGTTTTGATAAACCATGATATTCACCCTTTGGATGGGGAATGGAATGTAATGTCATCTTCATTTGTTAATTACAGACATCATGTAATGATTTCCTAGTGGTCTTATGTACATGCCTACAACATAGTGTTAATGCATCGGATCCCATTAGAGCTCCGCAGTTAAGCGTGCTCAAGCTAGAGTAGTACTGGGATGGGTGACCACCTGGGAAGTCCTATTGTTTTACATGCCTATGGAATTTTATAAACTTAGTCCAATTTATCCCACATGCATCATGGGAATTGTTCTCCTCTCACTCTCTCATATATAATTGAGGTGAAGGAGGCCCTTTAAGCATGCAATGGAGTGTGATGTAAATCTTCTTGTGAATGAAGCGTAGCCAACATCTCTTTCTTTTTAGAGATAAGCTACCTCGTTTTTCCAGTTTGTGTTCTACAGTGTTTTTCTATCTTATTCAGTAATAAAAGTTGGGTTTCATTGTATTTATGTGTTCTCTTCTATATTTTTGTGTATTTCATTTTTATATCTCAGTTAGATTTTTGCCTTCATGTTGTTCTCAAAATAATCTGGATCAGTGGTATCAGAGTAGTCTGCTACTTTTCATTTCTCATAGAATGTCCCCGTCGAATTCAGGGTATAGATATTTGGGTCTCGAGCTAGTTTCGCTTGAGGAAAACCACTTTCACTAGCCCAAGCGACCTCTCATGGTAGAAGAAAAGAGAGATGATAGAGCAAGAGATCATTTCAAGACATTTCTCGAGGAAGCCCTCGTGCGACAAAGGAACAATATGATGGACAACTTCGCTCAGATCCTTCGAAGACTACCGATGGCGGCAGCCAAGGCATCTTCGACAAGCAACAATTTCGCAAGTGCAACGCCCTTCAAGGTACAAGTCAATTTTTATATCCCTTTATTTGAAGTCCAGATAGATGCATATGCTCTAGAAAAATGGTTGAATCTACTAGAAGGTTATTACTCTGTCCAAAAAATTCTCGACAATGAAAAGATCACCTTTGTGCTCCTTAAATCCCTTCCCCATGTCAGATATTGGTGGGAAGTTTACTGGGAGAGGTACACTGCGGATGAATCTACACTATTTGGGAGAGAACCCACTTGGGCGGCCTTTGTATATGCCCTGAAGGAGTATTTCTACCCTGTCGAAGACTATGATGACCAATACACGAGATGGATAACTCTGCGTCAGAAAAGAGACCAGACGGTGCTGGAGTACACCAACATCTTTCGTACCTTGCACTCAAAGTTGGGTATCAAAGACTCCGAGCGGAACTTGGTTTTGAAGTACCACATTGGTCTACACAGGTAATCAAACAAATATGGATTTCTTGGACATCTTCTCACTGGGAGTTTTTTATCGATATGCAGTCAAAATTGAGTAGAAATTCAAGCAGCGTAGTAAGTGGGAGAAGCATGGACAGAGAAAGGAATTCCAACCTCAAGAGAGCCATTCCTAGATGCAGAAAAAGAAGGGTAACGAGAAGTCTAAGAAAGACACCAGAAAGTGGTGTGAGTTCCACAATATCCCTTGGCACAACACTGATGAATGTCGCTCAATACAGTCATTGGTGGTCGAGATCAAAGACAAAGAGATGAACCCCGACTTGGACCCTGATTTAGAAAATAACAAAAGGAGACAGATAATTGATGCATAACCCATTGTTATTGTTGCAACTGAAAAAATCCAACCAGAAGAGGATCCTGAGGAGGGGGGGCAACTCTTCCATTCATAGATGTGGGTGAAGGGGACCTCACTGCATTTTATTGTTGATAGTGGAAGCCAAAAGAACATCATCTCATCAGAGCTTGTCAAGCAATTGGATTTTCCAACAACACCACACCTACAACCATACAACATCAGGTGGCTTCACTAGGGTCAATATCTTCGTATCAGCCAGCAATGTCGCTTGTCCTACAACATCAAGCCCTTCAAGGATGAGGTATTGTGTGATGTTGCCCCACTAGAATTATGTGATGTTCTATTATGTCAGCCATATATGTGGAGGTGTCATGATGTTTATAAGTCTCGACCTCGTAGCATCATTGTTACTCTGGGGGGTCATCTATACCGGATACCAGAGGTAGTTCTGACTATTTTCCCACCAAAACAATGCCACAAATTAATCTCTCATAATGCAAAGTTTATCCTCTTCACAATCCGATCAGAAGGTGAATAGAAGGAAACTGCAACCACTGCAGCCTCAGCCTAAGACCTTTCTATCCAGAAAAATTAGATTGACAAGATTGTAGATGAGTACCAAGATGTTCTTGTTGCACCTATATGGGTGCCTCCACACTGCCTAGTCAAGCAAGGTTATAAAAGAACCCTTCATACTCTTCATGATGCATCTTCAGCAACAAAGTCCTCCCACACTTAGGTAGATCATGCAGCTAGATTGGTTGAATGAATCCAACCCCTCCAACAACAAATTCATGACATCCTTCAACAAGCTAAGTAGGACAACTTCTTCAGTAAGGAAAACAACGCACCAAGCTTCATAGTTAACATAAGTCTCCTCGTCTCCCATGGGAACTTGACACAATGGGGACCATTACTTCCTAAGGGGGGAGGAATGGTCTAGATGGATCTCAGTGGCCATTCACATTTTCCATTGAATCACCATTTTGAGCCTGTGGTTTTTATAAACCATGATATTCACCCTTTTGATGGGGAATGGAATGTAATGTCATCTTCATTTGTTAATTATAGACATCGTGTAATGATTTCCTAGTGGTCTTATGTACATGCCTACAACATAGCGTTAATGCACTGGATCCCATTAGAACTTCACAGTTAAGCGCACTCAGGCTAGAGTAGTACTGGGATGGGTGATTGCACGGGAAGTCCTATTGTTTTACATGCCTATGGAATTTTATAAACTTAGTCCAATTTATCTCACATGCATCATGGGAATTGTTCCTCTCTCGCTCTCTCATATATAATTGAGGTGAAGGAGGCCCTTTAAGCATGCAATGGAGTGTGATTTAAATCTTCTTGTGAATGAAATGTAGCCAACATATCTTTCTTTTTAGAGATAAGCTACCCCATTTTCCATTTTGTGTTCTATAATGTTTTTCTATCTTATTCGGTAATAGAAGTTGGGTTTCACTGTATTTTTGTGTTCTCTTCTATATTTTTGTGTATTTCATTGTTATATATCGGTTATATTTTTGCCTTCATGTCGTTCTCAAAATAATCTATATCAGTTCCTCTATTCTAAGTGTCATCCCACTTGATTCCTAGGTTGTTTCATCCCTTTTCCATGTACAAAAACAAAAGAAAATATACAATAAAATGCAAATAAATAAAACAAAAAATTTAAACAAAAGTGGTAGATTAAGTTTTTTATTATATTCACTTTAATTTACTTTATATTCTTGATTTTGAATCTAAAGAAGGAGAGGAGGGGAAAATTGAACTTCAGGATCAATCTCAAGAAACTGATGAAACTAAAAAGAAGGAATTCAATTCTTTTTGGGATATATCCTTTGGATTGGAAGAAGAAAAAGAGGAAGATGTTGGAGAAATTATCATGTCCCAAAATGCAGTAACCCCAAGAAGTGAAAGAAAGGCATCATCTTCCAACCTTCCTTCCTTTTCCGAAACTACTAAGAGAACACCTAACATACATAAGACACCCTCTAGTGATAAGAATATTACCTCTTCCACTCCTCCATATAAACTGGATTACGATTTCTTAGAAGACTTAAAAAGAGACAAGGCCAATATATCTTTGTTTGAACTCATGAAATTACCTCAAATCCAAAATAATTTTATCAAAACACTACAAGGCGTTGCTTCCAAGAGAACTAAAGAAGCTAATGTAGGAACAATGAATGGGAAAATTAGAAGTGTGTACTAACTTTACTAACCATAATAATTCAGAAGATAAAGCAAAATCTCAGTCCACAACCAAAACTGAAGAACATCCTAAAATGTGGACTTTATTTTTTGATGGATCCAAGTCTCTTGAAGGTGCAGGTGTTGGTTGCATACTGAAGGATATTGATGGTAAGAAAACATTAATTGCATGCAGACTTGTGTCCCAATGCACAAATAATGTCATTGAATATGAAGGTATTTTACTAGGATTGAAGAGAGCAGTGGACATGAAAGCAAGGAAGATAAAGGTATTTGGTGATTCCAAAATTGTAATCAGACACGTAAGAAACACCATTCATTGGATTTCAATTCACCTCAAACATTACCAGTAGGAGGTATGGGAATTGATCAAGAACTTTGATGATTTTAATATCATTATTGTTCATCATTCATTAAACGATGCATATTTGTTAGCTAATGTTGTGTCTAGATTAATTCCATCAGAAGGGATGATGTATAATACTTCTTCTATGGAATTATTGTACATGCCTTCAATTCCTGAAAATGTAACCAACTGGAGAGTCTTTGATGATGACTAGAAAATTATAAGTTTCCTACATCTTGAACGTAACTTCAAAGACTCTCTCATAGATGAAAGCCAACATGACTAGGATGTGAATTATGATTATCTTGACTCATCAAGTCAAGCAATGGGAAGTAATGTTACTTCAATGAAAAACATCCCCAAAAATGTGGCGAGGATTGAAAAGCTATATGATATTCAAGAAAAGTTCAATAAAGTATCAAATTGCAAAACAAACATCTATGTTATGCAGTTTGAAGTAGTGAATCTCGAAACAAGCGGTGTGCCACATAACATCAACCTTGGGAAAAATTGTTCACCTGTTGAAAAACAAGCATTGATCAAGTTGTTCAAACAATACAAGGATATATTTTCTTGGACCTATGATGACCTCAATACCTATGATACTAAGATCATCCAACATATAATCCCCATGAAGCCCCAAACAAATCCTTTTTGGCAAAAGTTGAGAAAAATGCATCCAAGCTTAGAACCTCGGGTAAAGGTTGAACTGAACAAGCTATTGGAAGCGAGAATATTATTCCCAGTCAGACACACCCAATGGATTGATAATCTTGTGCCTCTGAGGAAGAATAATGGGGATATAAGACTATGTGTTGATTTTAAAAACTTGAACAAGGCCTCTAAGAAATATAATTATCATGTGCCACTCATGAAACAAATCTTGGAATGTGTCTCTGGTTTTGAAATTCTCTCATTATTGGTTGGATTTTCTGGTTACAATCAATTT
>ML856892.1:0-27349 GCA_009831015.1 Picea engelmannii | reverse complement strand
TTATCCACTCTAATGAGAGATGGAGAGCTTATGAAATGGTGTTGATAATGACTATTGCTAAAGAGTGAGCCTCTAACAATCCCAACAGCATAACATTACAATGAATTCCTTGAAGAAATGATGGTCACTCATGGCTTTTTATATCCAAACATTGAGCTATTATGCACCCCCCTTTTGAATGTGAAGAGAGGCACATTAGGGCACATTTAGGTCTTTGACCAGCCTCCCCACGCAGATTGAGCTCGGATTTGATGTCAAATCGACTTGGGAACTGATCCATTAGTGGTTGGGAGGCCGACCAGCTTCATAAATGCGTCGTTTGGCAGGCGCGCGGGTTTTTCACCCCACTGCCGCGCATATGCGCCCGATGTACGAATATAATGCGCGCATGCGCTAGTTTACCATGGGCGCGATGCGCTTTTTAATCTTTTTAGCCAAATTTGTATAGTTTTGGCTCTTTTGATGTGCTGTGGAGTTAATCCTTGTGCCATGAATGACTGTTTTTCTGTGCTGATGATGCGGAGTTCTTTGTCGCCCTGTGCGGACGAAATTTCAGTGATAATAGGGATCACACGATGGGGGCAGAGTGCATGCACAAACTACTATGTAGAGTCACCCTCATATTTGCAGTGGATCTATTAGACCTACCCTACCTCAGTTCTTAGACAACACCACAACAGATATGGAAGTTCATGCAGAGCAGGAACCTTATGGGGATGATTTTGAGGAGTACTGGGCTTTGGGGGATGATTTCCATGAAGGTATGTGTTACAACCCTGAATTGCACCATACCTGCTTACCTGGCATCAGGCCATCTTAGATCCCTTCTTTTCTAAAGCACTGCTAAACAACTCTTTGAAAATCCTCTTTTATAAAGGCCCACATGCCCTACTTCATTACTGCACGCGTGTACACGCTGGCTGACCTAAGACAGCCCGCGTGGACCGACAAAATCACAAAAAAAGGAAAGTTGTCGACAGAACACAAAAGCTATGGGTGAGTTAACTGAAACTTCCATCCAGGCATGGCTGAGGGTTCGTCCAAATACCTAGCTTTTTCTAGTCTATAAAAGAAGGGGTAGGGGTCCCATTTGGAAGGAGGAAAAATATAGCAAAGAAACTCTGCCCATTTGCATATTCCCATTGTCCCAACCCTTTAGCCTTTCCTTGTGCCAAAGGAGATACAAAGAAAAGCAGTTGGAGGACAGTTGAAGAGGAGCCCAGGATCAGGTTCGCGGAGCGATGGCCAGTCTCAAATTTTGTAAGTTGACTCATTCAAAGTAATAAAGAAAGTGCTTTTCTCGTCCCAATGCATGAGTTATTCATAATTTGCTAAGTACATGCTTGAATTTCTAACCCGTTATTCTATAGGTAGTATGCATGTGTAGTTGTTTCTTGTCTTGTATGCAGGTCAGCGTTGGAAAGGAGAACTGCGAACAAGTAATCAAGTACGACAAGGGATCGACATCGAATGCCCTGAACGAGGTAGGTTGATCTAGCCATTGCATTTACTAAAAAGAAATGGGATTTAAGTCTGGGGATGAAGGTAGAAAGTAAATTTTATCTAGGTCATATCTGCATGCAAAGTCTAACCCTATTTGCTAGTTCGTAAGGAGATTTCCCTCACAACAAAATTGGCGACCATACTGGGGAAGATCTCTAGGGTTCTTAGGAATTTTACGTGTTTTTGGGTAGTTTTTAGAAAAAGACTGGTTTTTCTTGCTGGTTTTTTTTAGTTTCTGTAAGGTCTGAGCTAGCAGAGAGTCTGGTTTTCCATACCAACTTTCTCTGATTTTATTGACTGTGTTTATCGGGACCCACAGAGGTACACGTGACCTACATAAGGTCTGCACGCGTGTACCTGCACCCTACTCTCTTACAGCTCATGTGCGAATGCTAGCTGAGGAAGTAGCAGTAGCGTGTAGAGTCCAGAGAATTTTGGAGGCAGTCATCCTCTTCCCTGTCAGAATCAGACATTCTCAGGGGTTTTCTGGAATTCTGTTTGAGTCTTGGTTGTTTGCATTCCTATCTCAAATTTGTTTTTGCTTTATCATTTTTCCTTATATTATTTGTTTTTCTGTTAAAAAGAGTGTCCAAGCCTTCAAGGGATCCTAGTTGTCAATATCGGTGGTCTCTTCCTGGTTTTGGGTTGTCTGTTTTCATTTTTTCTCAGAGTTTAGATATACACGCGGCCTGTACAAGGTCAGACCGTGTGTACACGCCCTTTGTCTCTATCCAGCGCGCGTTCGCATGCATGTTGTTAGATTAACAGTCGTGTGCTTGTAAAGGATACTTTTTGTTGAGGGTAAGGCAGTCATCCTTTCCCTTGATAAGAATTATTCCTCTCAGGTGTTTGAATCTCTGTCTTAGCAGTCAGTAGCTTAGGATTAATATTACCCTTAGCTTGTTTTTTCTCATTTAAAAGATGTCATAAAAAGAATGTTTTAGGGTTTTTAGACAAGTGTGAGACTCATTTTTTTTAAAACAATTGCTAGTGTGTGATTTTTGACCTGATTCTTTGCGATCTACGATTAGGCCAGAATTGTTTTCTTGGTTTCTGCTTATTGGTATTTTTCCTTTTTTTCTTTATCAAGCATTTAAATAAAAAAAGTCTCTTTTCATTTTCTTGTTTGGTTGAAGAGTGTGTTTTTGCATTATTAGCCAGGGAAAGTCATTTATTTCATAATTTTTTACAGTTTACTTAGATCATAAGTAGCGTGTAGTCAAGTGAAATTTCTTTTGAGTTTGCTATCCAAAATCTTAGAAAAATAAAAATAAATAAAAATTGAAAAGTTGTTGAAATTTTGCATTAAGAAAAAATTTTATTTCCAGCTTTTTACTCATTTTTTCTTTCGTCTGTTACACATCATCAGTTTCACTTCCATACCCCTTGACATAAGACAAAGCCATAAAATTAACGCTAACATCTAAAATTTATTAGACTTTCATGTTTGTAGGGTTAACCAACTAGTTCAGGATTTAGGGCCTTGGATTAGGTTGGAGAGGAAACTCTTCAAGGCCATTTAAAATCAAACATTGGAGTCTGAGTTAGGGAGTGTCTAAGTCCAGTAACGTGGAAGTTATACGGGACCCCTCTCTAACACAGGGGATAAACACGAGGTCGCATGCGGAAAGGTAGCGGAGATAACCCCTCCAAAGCTGGACCAATCGTAGTGGAGAACACATATAGAGGGATTGTCTTGGGATTCCGTCGTTTTCATTTGAAACAGGGCTTCGTGGGTCTTGAATCCATTCGAGGTCCTCAGTTTTATTCTGGACCATTTTCTCTCGATACCCTTGACAGGTTTCGGGCTTGATACCCTGCTCATTGTGGTCTACCCGACTTTCGACTGTACCCGCCTGGTGACTGTTTGTGCACTGGCAACCTAGTTGCCCATCTTTTTAGGGACTTACACGGGTGACTGCAGGGGTATACCACGGTACCTAGGACAGACATCGGGCCACGCTTTGCAAAGTATACCCGGAGGGTGCTTCCGTGTTCAAGTTTCACTTGCACCGGTAAGTTGCTCTAGTGTTGGTTGTTGTAACTGTTCTTCCAATTAATTTAGTGTTTTCCTGTCTTATCTTCTAGGGACATTTTTTTAGTGTGTGTTACTTTTGAACATTTAGACTACCTTAGAGTGTCTTGGATCTTCTCACACATTGGAGGATCCTAAGCTCTTCCGATCACGATGGCTTCTTGGCCTGTCGTCGGCTACACTGGAGCCACCCCCGCCACCATTAAGGTGAAAGCTAGACCAACAAGGGTGTTTTGAAGAAATCAGGTTAAAAGCCATTGTACCTGACCAACCCCTGAAGGAATCGACCATTTTGGACCTTGAAGCAACCGCTCTTGGCCTGGTTGAAACCCTAACCACTGATTTCTTAGCACCTTTCATTGTACCAATCCAATTTTACGAGTGCCAGATAGTGTTGCACACAGCAATGGAAACAAATGTTGTTACTCCCTCTGGGAATTCTTCCATTCCCACTATGGTTGTCCCCACAAGAGAGTGTCCACCTCCTAACCCATTGTCATTGGTTCTAGCCACCATGGTCTCGACCGCTTCTACATCGCACAGTGATCTGATCCCATCTTTGGCGGCGGCCACAACCCCTTTCACACCAAGTGCGACAGGCCCTTCATTCTCATACAGGATGCCTAGTTCGGGTACAAGTCCTATACTTTCTTACTCCACTTTACAGACTTTAGGTCAGGGGGTAGGGAGCTCTAGCGCTCCTCTGCAAGGTCACATCGGGGGCACTCTTTCTCCTTTTAATGCTTTCCCTTATGGAGGAGGTCATCCCTCCTTCGTCCCCTTCACTCGGTGGCTCGCATCAACAGTCCGTCGGGCAACCTATATACCATAGTTTATTTGGAGCAGGGAGTCAAGGACCACCTTCGCATAGTATGTCGATAGGTTCGACATCATTTTCTTTGGTTGGAACGTTTGGCAACAACGCCTTCTCATCCACTTCTTTCCCGACTGGGGGCAATCCCATTTTTGGACAATCTACTCCTCTTCAGGGCACTATTCCTGCATAGGGGGAAAACCTAGGAACTTCTTCCGCATTAGGGCCTTGGAATTCTTGGCAGGGATCCGTTCCCTCATCCTAAATGTCGATCTGGGGTAATTCTTTCCACAATCAATGGAACCCCAGACAAACTACTATGCCCATCCCCATGGGACCACCATGGGGCAATCCTTCCCAGAGTCCTTCGAATATAATGCATGCCCAACCATCTATGTCCTATTTGGGAAATCAGCCGATGATGTCTCCACATCTGCAAAATCCATACGTTGGCCAGGGACATGATTTCTACCAAAATCTAGGCCAGCAGCCAAACTTTTCCTGGCAACCTGGTGCCAGTCAAACCCCAGGCCCCTTTTTCCCAGGTTATCACCAACAACCCAAACTACCGTTCCTGGCAACTTTACACTTGCCAGATTTGACAAGGTTGTTGAATGACCCTATTTGTCATGATCCGCATTGGCCTCCTATGCCGACGAAGTTGCCTTCGGACATTCCAAAGTCCAAAGCCAAGCCTAACGAAGATCCAGGAGATCATGTGACTACCTTTCATCTTTGGTGCTCATCTAACTCATTAAAAGATGACTCCATACAGTTGTGATTGTTTCAACGTACTCTCATTGGGAGTGCCACGAAATGGTACATTGAGCTCGATCACTCAAGATACTCTTCCTTTGGCGAACTGACGATGGCTTTCCTGAACCATTTCTAGTTACCTGTGAGATACGATGCTGGCACAGAGTTGCTCGCCAATTTCGAACAGACAACAGCGGACCATATCTCTGATCACATCCGATAATGGAGACGCCGGAAGAGTTTAATCAAGGTACCAGTCCCACCAGCATTCCTGCTTGAGTGGTTCCTTAAGTCTTTGGTCCCGCAGTTATCCAAAGACGTCGCGACGTCAGGACTATTCTCCAAAGAAGACGCCATCATGAGGGCTCAACAATTTGAGCTCATATATTCTCAGTCTGGTTTGTTATACAACATCTTTCCAGATGCACCATGTTCAATTCTTGATAAAACTAGACAGAGAGCTAGACCACATGCCGATGGTATTGTTGGTTCAGCACAAACAAAGCCCGTTGAGAAATTGACAAAGCAGTTGTAGCAGTTATCTATACAATACACAGCGGCCAGCCAAACTACTGCTTTGGCTGCTCCCCCTACCAAAACGTCGGACGTACACACAGTGCAGTCGACTAACCCAAAGGCCACCCAGCAGCCTGAAGGAAAGAAAAAACAATGAAAGAAGGGTAAGGGGGATAAAAAACCCACCAATAATGTTGGCGGGGACAACACTAAAAAACGGAAGGCGAGGTATCCCTGCAACTTGTGCGCGGAAGACCACCCGACCCATCTATGTCCTCAACTTGCAGAGGCCCAAAAATTTGTCACGCAGCAACAGCAGTCGATGTTGACTAATCCATTTCAACATGGGAAAAATTTCTACTCAAGCCTCTGCAAGCACAGAAGGGGGCAGCCAAGAACCCTGTCCACCTCCGAACCACCCCGCATCCGCGAATGTATACATGGTGAGGGGTGATGCTTTTATATCGACTAGAGCACATGACTATAGTAAACCAAGCACTTCTGAGAAGGGTAAAGAAGTTGACCTCCCATATCTTCCTCTACAGATTGAGAAGACGTTGGGAGAAACAATGACACACATTCCCAAAGGTGCATTTAAAAAATCTTCTCATAACCCAAACGCAAGGGCCGCCCAGAACTACTCTGTGGTGGAGGCTTTATCACAAACCCCTTGTGCGATGTCTACTTTGGAGGTCCTCCAAAGCTACCCTTCTCAGAGGAAAGCCTTGTTAACCGCTTTAGGCTCTACCGAGAATTGTAATTCGGGTACCATCATGTTAGATACAACCAACTTAAAACCTCGTTTTCCTTACCACGTAGCATTTCAAATAGTAGTGGCTTATCCCACGAAAAATTTTACTCGGAATATCTTCTGCACGGTGGTTGATGAGGGTGCCTCGACATGTGTTATGTCGTTGGCATGTTGGAAGGCCATTGGCCAGCCCGTTTTGTCTCCGTCACCTACTCTCCTCACCGCTTTCGACGGTCGTTTATTCCAACCACATGGCATCGTTCCTTCTTTCCCCGTGCAGTTAGGAGGGAAGACCGTGTGTGTCGAAGTAGAGGTAGTCGATGCTCCCCTCGACTATAACCACTTGTTAGGAAGGAGTTGGAATGATGCTATGCAAGCTATGGTTGCTACAGTTTTCCGGGTCTTGTTGTTTCCACACGAGGGTCGAATAGTGACCATTGATCAATTGTCTTTCTCCAGACCTGACCCTGCTTTGGGGGCATCCACGGTCCCGATGATTGATAATCCTCAACCAAGTATCGTCAACGTAGGAGTTGGTTTGTGCCCATCCTTGATGGGTACCTTCGATTACCCACCCCCTCTAGGTGATATCAAATTTATATCCAATCACCATAAGGTTGAGATTTTTCAAGTTCCGTCGTTCCGCACGACTTACTTCGAGGATACCAAGACACTTCCTTCCCCATCAGCCACGATGGATGAGATAGGGCACCCAGGCATGTCCATGCCCTTGTCTACAGCTGAAGTAGCATACTCTTTAGTCCAGCAAGCTTCAGCTAACACTGATCCAACTCCTGCACAAGATTTAGATCCACTTCTCGAGCCTATTTGGGCTCAGGGTTCTCTCGCTAACACCGATTTGTTAGACTTAGTCTTACCTTCTGACGAAGCAGTAATCTAAGCAATGACTAGTCTGGATAAACCTTGGGAAGATCTTCATCACAGATCATATTTTCTCCCAGAGTTAAGCCGAATCAAAGTAGGAGAATTCATCGTGACCATGACGGGAGATCAGTTGTGCCCTATTAATCTCTTAGCTACACACGACATGTATGCTGAGGGAAATATGGCAACTGTCACTGAAATTATACTGATCAATATCTCCCAAAACCCTGGCATCATGGAGAATGTTTTCATTGGAGCTGACTGCTCCCCCAAAAAGATTCAAATCTACACAGATCTTTTCAAATAATTCCACGACATTTTTGTCTGGTCTTATGAGGAAATGCCAGGTATTGATCCAAAAATAGTTGAACATGAGATTACAACGTATCCTGATTCCAAACCTGTTCGGAAAAAGATTCGTCCAATTAATCCTAAGAAAGCAGCAGCCATTAAGGTTAAGGTTGAGAAATTGCTAAAGGCAGGTTTTATCTATCCTATCCATTTGACTCAATGGGTGTCAAATCATGTGTCGGTCAATAAAAAACAAGGCACGATTCGTGTATGTACCAATTTCCGTGATTTGAACAAGGAATGTCCCAAAGATAATTTTCCAACACCATTCATCGACTAGATCATTGATAAATGTGTTGGTTGTGAATCCTTTTCTTTCATGGACGGTTTTTCGTGATATAATCAAATACAAATCAAACCTAAAGACCAACACAAAACGACATTCATTTTTCCTTGGGGTACATTCGCATATCGTAAGATGTCTTTTGGTCATAAAAATGCTAGAGAAACCTTTTAGCGAGACATGTCTTTTGCTTTCCATGACCTCAAGCATATAGTCGAGGCCTATCTAGATGATTTATCATCACGATCTCACAAGAGAACGAATCATTCCACACACCTTAGACTTATCTTCGAACGTTGTTGCTACTTCCGGATTCGCTTGAATCCAAACAAGTGCAGCTTCTGCGTAACGTCAGGACGTTTGTTAGGTTTCATCGTATCAACAACAGGGATCATGGTCGATCCTCTCAAGGTGGAGGCAATAATCCAGTTTCCCCCCCCACGCACAATCCTTCAACTTTAGAGTCTACAAGGCAAGGCGAACTTTTTACGACGCTTCATCGCCAACTATGATGAAATCACCAAGGGCTTTATGCGCTTACTGAAGAAAGACATCCCTTTTTACTGGGACGATGTCGCTCAACGCTCTTTCGATGCATTAAAACATGCCCTCACAACTGCCCCCCTGCTCCGGCCACCTAACTATAACAAAGATTTCTTATTATATTTGGCTGCAGCAGAGTCAACCATTGGCATGGTTTTAGTTCAGGAAGATGACTTGTTCTCAGAATATGTGATCTATTACCTAAGTCGAGGCCTCGTAGGACTGGAACTCAATTATTCTCATATCAAAAAACTTGTGTTGGCAGTAGTTCATCTTGTTCAACGGTTCTTTCATTACGTTCTATTTTGCAAGACCACCGTCATTGTTGTCGTGAATCCATTCCAGTACATGTTGACACGACGGGTAATAGGCAGAAAAATCAGTAGATGGATAGTCATCCTCCAGGAGTTTGACTTAGACTTCATTTTAGAAAAGTCCAAAAAGTCACTGGTCTTTGCAGAGCTTACTTCGGAACTTTCGGTTGAGTCAGGTGACGTTGTGCCTGAAGAATCGCCTGTCCGGGGAGATATGTTTTTGATCACATCTTTGGATCCTTGGTATGGAGATATACTTATCTATCTCTAGACTTTGAAGTGCCCCACTTCTGCTTCTCGTGATGAGCGTCGACGTATACGCCATCAGGCTAAGAATTATCTTATACTCGATGATATGTTGTATAGGAGAGGTGTAGACTGCATCCTACGCCGATGTCTCACTCATGAGGAGGCAGTTATCGTGCTCAACGATTGCCATACCGGAGCTTGTGGCGGTCATTTGTTTGGGTTGGCAACAACCCAAAAGATTCTATGAGCAGGTTACTTCTGGCCGACACTTATCAAAGATTGTATCGAATCGGTCAAGAAGTGCCATCTATGTCAAATATTCTCTCGGAAGATGAGGGCACATCCCGCTCCCATGTCTCTCGTCATCACAGTTGGACCCTTCATTAAGTGGGGGATTGATTACACTACTTGCAACCCCCCTTCAGCAAGGGGGCATCGCTATATCATCATAGTTTTCAACTACTTCA
Organism: Picea engelmannii; assembly: GCA_009831015.1. Classification (NCBI taxonomy): domain Eukaryota; kingdom Viridiplantae; phylum Streptophyta; class Pinopsida; order Pinales; family Pinaceae; genus Picea; species Picea engelmannii. The sequence goes on along the minus strand of ML856892.1, from coordinate 17,882 downwards.
CAAAGTGGGTTGAAGCTATGCCAACGTTTAAAGATGATGGAGAGATTGCAGCTCTCTTTTTATTCAACCAGATCATAGCAAGGTTCGGCGTCCAGAGGGAGATTGTCACTAACCATGGTAGTCACTTTCAGAATCAGATGATGACCGAATTAACATCAAATCTTGGGTTATGACAAGAACATTCATCACCCTACTAACCCCAGGCCAATGGGCAGGTGGAAGCTGTAAACAAAACTCTTAAGACTATTCTACAGTGAACTGTCAACTCAGCCAAGTCAAATTGGCATTTGATGTTATACTCGGCATTATGGGCTTACCGAACATCTGTTAAGATTGCAACCGATTTCTCACCTTTTCAACTCATTTATGGGCTAGAGGCAATCTTGCCCATCGAATGTCAAATCCCGTATCTAAAATTGGCAGTACAATTATTGCCAGACACTTCTCCACTCGAAGAATGGTTAGTATATCTTGAGCAGATCAATGAACAGCATCGTGATGCGGCCCTAGCCAATGAGGCTCACAAACATAAGGTCAAGTGTCAATATGATAGGTTCGTTTGTCCTCGGATTTTCTCTGAAGGTGACCTTGTCTTGGTCTATGACCAAGATAAGGACCCCCTGGGGGCAGGCAAATTCAAACCCATGTGGTTTGGGCCTTTCATAAAAAAAGAGGTATTAAAAAAGGGTGCCTATCGTCTGGTTGATTTCGAAGGGAATGCTTTGGTGGAGCCTAGAAATGGGCTCTACCTCAAGAAGTATTACTCATAGGCAGGTCACTGTGGATAACTTTTTGTAACATATGTATAGTCTTTGTACTATTACTTTTTAGTTTCTTTTAACTGTTATGGACATATCATTGATGTTATCTTTCGTCACTGTGGCAGATGTCAAGTGATTCTGAGGTGTTCGTTGGGTATGCAGACGGTTCTATTCGACACACTCGGAGGCTTGCCTCCGCAGCTTGGGTAATCTTTACACCTCAAGGCCAGTTGTTATCTTCTGGAGGTATATGCTTAGGTGACACCACAAATAATGTCACCGAGTATAGTGCAGTTATTGAATTACTTCATGATGCTTTGTCATTGGGTATCTCTCATCTTCGGGTCTATCTCGACGCTCAACTGGTTGTGTCTCAGTTAAACAGAGTGTACTGGGTTCATGATCCAACTTTACACGGACGATTCCTTAGGGTACGTCTCTTGAAATGAAACTTTGATTATATTACATATTTTCATGTTCCTAGGAGATTAAACCAAGTTACAGATACTCTAGCTAATCAAATTTTAGATTGGCATCTCGCACACATATGAAATCACATTAACATAAGCATGTAAATACATTATTTGTACACATGATCCATAAGACACAAAAGACCAAAAAAAAAAAAACCCATATATAATATCATAAAGTAACCAGAGTACATAGATGGACGCAAGTGCCTCAAAAATAGGACCAATAATGAGTCACAGGTCTTATGCCCTCAAAAAATATATACAAGTAGTGCTCGTGGCACGTAAAATGTCTAAATAGGTTCAGGGCCTATGGGCCCTGTTATACTGGTCCACAGCATGGGCTAAACGCCTAAACAATCGGACCCACGTCCGAGGTGCCCCCACTACATGAGGTTGCATGGATGGCGGCAGGTCCTCAATCTCTGCCATCGAGACTATGCAAGTGAGTGTAGTAAAGTTCTGCTCAACTCGTCTAAGTACCCTCTCAGCCTCCCCGGCTGGGAGGTCTCTTGCTACTGTTGGTCCCCAGGCAGTGGCAGCTGCGGCCCCTAGCCGAGGATGACGCTTGTTCCTTGCATAATCGGCAAGTCACACTGGTCCCACGTCTACACACAATGAACACATATCCATCAAATACTTTGGCATAACAAAAAAAAATGATATATATAACAAAAACGACATAAAAATTACATATACAACAAAAAAAAAACAAAAAAAACTACAAAGGTGGAGACTTACCCATCTCCCATCGCTCCTCACCAGGAGGTACTGGTATCTCTGGGTCTCTCGAAAAATCAATCCCGGCATAGGGGTAGTCCTCTATAACCGGGATCTGTCGTGACAGCCATGAAAAAAAGTCATCATCGAAGGACTCATTGGTCCTTCCACCACCATGGTGCAGCAGTAATACTGCCCATCTACACACAGCAAGAAAAGAGGCATGATGTCCTCGTACCACTACCCGAGGACTAAAACTTGGAACTCTCTCAAAAAAGAATGAACACAAAATAGTCCCGAACCCGAAGTTCCTCTGTGTCCGCTGACGACAATCTATCAATTGCCTCTTCATACACTCTAGCAATGTAGTACTCCAGTCGAAAATTTGTGCATTCAAGCACTGGACAACACAGTTCATCTGTGCGCAGAACACCTGATGCAAGGCCTTTGAATTGGTAATCCACCCAATGAGCAATAATATTGCTTGCAACAATAGGTTAGTGATCTTGCTTATAGGGACCTGGGAGATCAAATGGTTTGTCCCAGCCTCACAGTACAGGGCTATCAGTTCCACTATGTTATGCGGCCCCAACAGAAACGTCCTGAAGTTGACTGGTTCCCCTCTCCTTGAGAGGCCAGTCAAAAAGTAGATATCCTCGGTGGTGGGCACCAGTGATTTCCAATCTAGCATGAAAGCCTCTGCATCAGGGTGACAATAGTCAACCAAGGCATTCAGTAACCTCGGTTGCACCCGCATAAAAGGACATAGGAAGAACTTTAACAAACCACATTGCATTAAGGCGGCCACAACATTCGAATCTCCCGCAACCAACTCACTAACGTCTTCATGATCCCCTTCCCTCCAGTGGACATACATCCTGCCAAAACAACAAGGTTCAGGAGGGTGGGTGAGTGCTTTTTTATTTTTTGTATATAAAGGGAGGTCCATGAGCGCTATCTAGGTGACAGTCGCGTGTACACACGAGAAAGTTTTACTCTGCCCGAGTGTAGACGCGGCCTGTCCAGAGACAGCCTGCGTGGACCTAGGGCCGACCTTTTAAAGGTCGACGCCCACCCAAAAAATGAAATGCAAAGCAAAAAAAAAGAATTGAATAGCTAGATAGGGGAGTTTGTACTTACTTGGTCCATATGGAAGTTTGTTTCATCCACTGTAGCTCCCGGAATCACCATTTTTATCAAAGGGGGTCTTTTGGCTCCAGAGTCAATTTCCAAATCAGCAATGGTGATAATGAGCTGCCAGCTTCTATTTATAGACTTTTTGGCCTCTTTTTGTCACTTTTTTGGCCTCCCTTATGATTTTCTTTATATTAAAAACCATTTAGAGTGATTCAAGAGTTGCATCGAAGGGATTTGATCGGGTATTGGGACAATTTTTGGGAGTTTTGAGTAATTTTGACGGTCCATGAAAAATTTTCCGACGATCAACTTGAGCATATAGGTTAGGTTTCTACCCTGATTTTTGTATCTCGTTGTCTTTTTCATTTTCCATAGGATCGATCCCATCAGATTGTGACACGGAACCATCATATATGCTTTAGAAGTGTCGCAACTTGGTGGTAGATCCTACCGAAACATGGATGCCCTAGGTAGATCATGATTGCATTATGGTATGCATGTTGTCTCTACAACACTATAGGCTTGGGAGTCCTTGCAGTTTTTCCTAAATACACGTTTGAGCCTCATTTATATAATTCTTCTTCACTCTTGACCTCACCCTCAGGACTCCCAAAAAATAACGGGTCTTCTTTTAAGCCCTTTTCAGACCCTCTAAATATGAAAATATTGTCGAGCGATCTTGTGGCCTCTCACAATCGTTAAACTGAAATTTGAAGTCACGTCTGTCCGGCGGTAGTTTACCCCTTTTTCGTTCCGGATGGTCAACTGTATGAACAAAGGTATACTCTATGGAACTTTAGCCCTATAGAAGAGTACTCTCAGGTATAATTTTATCCCTTTTTCGGGCCTGAGGGACTAAACTTACGAAGAAGGAACCCCCACGAAGTCCATAGTTAAGCTCTTTTTAGACACCCTAAAATTGAAAAGATCATCAAGTGACCTTATTCTTTCACACTCGTTAAACTGGTCCAGAAGAACATTCCTGACAGAGTCCATAGTTAAGCTTTTTTCAGACTCCTTAAAAATGAAAAAATAGTTGAGTGATCTTGTCCTTGTCACACTCGTTAAAATGGTTTTGAATCGACATCTTATCGGTGCTAGTTTACCCATTTTTCAAACTGACTATCTTAGAAAAAGGTACCCCAACGGAGTCTCCTTTTATGTTTTTTTAGACTCTCTAAACATGAAAAAACACCGAGCTTACCTTCTCTGGGCTCGTGAAACTTACATCGAATGACGTTATCATTGTGTGTTTTATTAACCGCGTTTGCATACCTTATATGTCAGCCTGATAACAGTTTGCTTATGCGTCTTAACACCCTTGGCCCCTGGAGGATTTTTCCTGAGTATCATTATACTAGAACATCAGTCTTGTCCTTGTGCCTTGAACTTGTATGTTTGCAACACTTGTTCCTCCATTGTAACGTAATATTCCTTTAATCTCTTTCCAACATTATTGAAAAAGACAAAAAAATAAAATAAACCCCAAAAAGAGGAAGGGAAAAGTATTTTCTTTATTGGCAGCATAATGAGTCACCCTTGGATAAAGCACATATGTCCATTTGTTCGTCAGACTATGGGATGTTGTACGACCTTAGGAAGCTTTTTCTCGCTATATAGAGTTGTGTCCTCCACCGTTTGGTTATCCTTCCAAACATATGGAGAGTTTGTGTTGCCTCCTGCTTCATAGACTTATGGTTAATGCCATGCTACCTAAGTCTCATTATTTGTCATGCTATTGTCCAAGGGAAGTTTGTCACCAAGCCTGAGTTGACCCCCTCTGCAATTTGTCTCTTTCCCTCACACCCGGCCATCCTGAACATCCAATCAAGTCCTTGTTCGAAATCACTGAAGCTTTCAGTTTGATCATCAAGATTATCTAGTCCATGACCGACGAGTTGTCGAAGACCTCTAGGTAGTGCAGTCATACACTCATATTACACTCCTACCCGAGTTTTGAAGATTTTGAAGTTGTTTCTCAAGCTCTAAAGACCTCATCTCCAGCCATCAGGCCAAATCAGTTTCTAGAAGATAGATACTCTATATGTATATCTTTCTGATTTCGAGATGTAGCTTTGTTGTGTATTGTTTGTGGCTGCTCTTTATGTAACATGGATCTATAGTGTATTTGATTGGTATCCATGATTCTATTTTATCCCGAGCATGGGTATGCCCGCCTCGGTGAGACATTTGTTATTTTAAAGACGGCACCTCCTAGTTCCTGATACTTGGGCTCAATCGTTTGGCACGTCAGTAAAGATTGGTAATGTATTTCGGCCATCAGATGCTCTTCTGACCTCACACATTAGGGGGCATCTGTTACAACCCTAAATTGCACCATACTTGGTTACCTGGCATCATGCCATCTCAGATCCATTCTTTTCCAAAGAACTGCTAAACAACTCTTTGAAAATCCTCTTTTATAAAAGCCCACGCGCCCTACTCCATTACTGCATGCATGTACATGCTGGCTGACCTAATATAGCCCGCGTGGACCGACAAAAGCACGAAAAAAGGAAAGTTTCTGATGGAACACAAAAGCTATGGGTGAGTTAACTGAAACTCCCGGCCAGGCATGGCTGAGGGTTCTCTCAAATACCTAGCTTCTTCTAGCCTATAAAAGAAGGGGTAGGGGTCCCATTTGGAAGGAGGAAAAATATAGAAAAGAAACTTTGCCCATTTGCATATTCCGATTGTCCCAACCCTTTAGCCTTTCCTTGTGCCAAAGGAGATACAAAGCAAAGTAGTTGGAGGACAGTTGAAGAGGAGCACAGGATCAGGTTCGTGGAGCGATGGCCTGTCTCAACTTTTGTAAGTTGACTCATTCAAAGTAATAAAGAAAGTGCTTTTCCCGTCCCAAATCATGAGTTATTCATAATTTGCTAACTACATGTTTGAATTTCTAACCCATTATTCTATAGGTAGTATGCATGTGTAGGTGTTTCTTGTCTTGTATGTAGGTCAGTGTTGGAAAGGAGAATTGTGAACAAGTAATCAAGTACGACAAGGGATCGACATCGAACACCCGGAACGAGGTAGGTTGATCTAGCCATTGCATTTACTAAAAAGAAATGGGATTTAAGTCTGGGGATGAAGGTAGAAAGTAAATTTTCTCTAGTTCATATCTGCATGCAAAGTCTAACCCTATTTTCTAGTCTGTAAGGATATTTCCCTCACAATAGTATGTCCCTTGCTAATTTTTGTAACTTAAAAAGAAGAAGCAAACCAAGATGGTTTAAAAGAGCATATAGTCATAACTTTGAGTTGCAGCGCACATTGGGAAAGCTTATTATTCCCAACTTTGATGGATCATCTAGCTGCATAGCGAGGGCTTGGGTATAGAACTTGGATACATATTTCTACTCAACCCCATGATAGAGGTCGATGCCATAAAACTTGCAACTCTGCATATTGATGGCAAGGCACATGACTGGTGCTACCATGGGATGGTGACTCTGAGTCACACAAATATCACTGCTTATGTTTACTTTACACAAAGGTTGTTGGAGTGGTTTGAGAAGAAGGACCTTGAGTTACACTTCAGAGAGATAGCACAACTCAAGTAGACAGGCAGTGTTGAGGCATTCATAGCATAATTCTAGAGAGTTGTTTCCATGGTAACAGATGTGTCGGAGTCCAGACTGATTATGTTGTTTGTTGAGGGTTTAGATGAACCTTTGAGGTGATGGGTTAATTCTGACAAAGCCACTACTCTCCAGGATGTTATTGGGAGGATTAGATATCTCCAAGAGGTAGTTCCAAAGAATAGATTCCCTGCCAGACCCATTGTTCCATTGAAGGATAAAGACAAAACTCCATTTTAGAGAGAGTGGCCTAGGATAAATTTTGGACAAAGATACTAGGAGGGATATCAGGAGAAAGAAGTTATGCTTCACTTTCCAAGAGCCTTGGGTACCAGGTCATCGATGTGCAGGGAAGGAGAAATCCCACTATATTGAGGTATATTCTGACAGTGGGGATGATGAGGATGATATAGAGAATGTACATGAGGAGGAGCTCTGGGCAGTTGGGGAGGAACAATTACAGGATGATATTAAGGGAGGTATTATTTCCACCTTGTCGGGGGTTCCTAGATTTCACACATTTAGGGTGAGAGGAGGTACTCATGGGCACAAAGTTGGAGTCTTGATTAATGGTGGGGTGACCCAAAACTTTATTGATGTTGCATGGGTGTTGAGGCGTGGTATCCCTTCAGAGGAGTTTGAAGGATTCATAGTTGTTGTGGCGGGGAACCATAACATGGATTGCACCAGATAGATTCCCAAGCTAACCATCACAGTTGGGAATTATACTATGACAGATTCATTTTATGTGGTGAATGTGCCTGACAAAAATATTTTTCTAGGAGTCTAGTGGCTTTATTCCATTGGGAAGTACACTACCAATTATCAGACTATGGAGAAGGAGTTTCAAGATTCAAATGGTAAGTTGGTTGTCCTTCATGGAATGCATACATATCCTCCCAAGGTAGTTTTGTCCCAGAAAATGGAAGTTGTTTTTAGGCAGGGTTTCATTGCTTGGGAAGCAAAGTGTTTCATTTCAGTACAGAGGCCATCCGATCAGACCCAGCAGTATCCAGCATACATTCAAGAGTTGTTTCAAAAGCATGAGAAGGTATTATGAGACCTTCCTTCAGGTAGACCACCTGATCGTGGATTTGATCACGTCATTGAGTTGGAGGAGGGAGTGCATGCAGTCATCACTACTCCCTATAGACATCCTAAAGTCTACAAGGATGAAATTGAAAAAACAATAAAGGGGTTACTCAATTTGGGATACATTCACCCTAGTTCAAGTCCCTTTGCCTCTTATGTTATGCTGGTAAAAAAGAAATATGGGTCTGTGTGCATGTGTGTGGATTATAGGGCCTTAAACAAGAAAACTATAAAAAACAGGTATCCCATTCCACGAATTGATGAAATAATGGATGAGCTAAGGGGAGAAAAATATTTATCCAAGATTGAATTTCGCTCAGGGCATCATCAAATTCGTGTGAGGGAGCAAGATATCCCCAAAACATATTTTCATTGTCATTATGGACACTACGAGTTACTAGTCATATATTTTGGGCTGACAAATGCACCTGCAACATTTCAATCCTGTATGAACCACACTTTCAACAAGTAGTTGTGAAAATTTGTGATGGTTTTCTTTGATGATATCCTTATTTATGCAAGACATGAGAGGAACATCTACAACATGTTGATTAGGTGTTGAGGATATTGACATAACAGTCCTTTTATGCAAAGTTGTCCAAATGTGAATTTGGAATGACAGAGTTATTGTACCTCGGTCATGTGATAGGAGATAATGGAGTACAGGTCCATATCGAGAAGATATGTGTTATTATTGACTGGCCTACACCTAAGAGTGTGACAGAATTGAAGATCTTTCTTGGGATTTGCACTTACTAAATAATATATGTCAAGGGATTTTCACAACTTACAACACCTCTTATCGATTTGACAAAGAAAGGGGCATTCAGTTAGAATGACACAGCTCAGGAGACATTTGACAATCTTAAACAAGTAATGAGCTCATGTCCAGTCCTAGATCTTCTAGATTTTACTCAGCCCTTTGTTGTAGAGTGTGATGCTTATGGTGAAGTTATCTGGGCAGTTTTGATGAAGAACCATCATCCTATAGCATTTGAGAGCCGAAAAATCAGAGAGCATGAGTGCCTCTACTCTATTATGATAAGGAGATGTTGGTTATTATGCATTCCTTAGATAAATTCAGACAGTACTTGGTTGGAGGAAATTTCAATATCAAAACTGACCATAACAGCTTGAAATATTTTCTTGACCAGAAATATTTAAATGAGAGGCAACAAAAATGGGTCAGCAAAGTGCAAGCCTTCGACTTCGAGATTGATTTTGTGAAAGGAAAAAATAATGTGGCAGTAGATGCACTTTTGAGGAAGCTAGCTATATCCCTTATGGATATTTCACCTAATTGGAAGGACCACCTCTTAGTAGAGTATTCCAAAAATAAGTTCACTTGTGAGATTTTGGATGGATTGGTGCAGGATGACAGGTACAGTATAGTAAATGATACCATTTACTATAAAGGAAGGATTTATTTGGTACCTAAGTCTGGGATTAAAAGGAAGATCTTTTAGGAAACACATGATTCTCCTTTAGCAGGGCATCGGGAATTTTTGAAAACTTACAGGATGATCCGAGAAAGGTTCTCATGGAAGGGCCTTAAGGAGGATATATTGAAGTATGTAAAGGAATGCTCCACCTGTCAGTAAAACAAAGTTGAACACACTCATCCAGCGGGACTCTTGAAACCTTTGTCCATTCCTAAAGGAATATGGGAAAGCATATATATGGACTTTATCACTGGACTGCCTAAAGTCCAAGGTAGAGATTGTATCTATGTGGTGGTTGACAGATTGACTAAATTTTCCCATTTCTTCTCCATACCATCAAATTTTTCAGGAGAACAGGTGGCAAAAGTATTTTTCAAGGAGGTATTTCTCTTGCATGAATTACTGAGGACTATCATAAGTGACAAGGATAGTTGGTTCATGGGGGATTTTTGGAAGGATCTATTTAGGATGGTGGGTACTGATTTGACTCCTAGCACCAGTGGGCATTGAGTCATACTGAAATAGTCAACAAATGGTTGAAAGGATACTTGAGGAATTATGTAGCAGGACAACAGAGAATGTGGATGAAATGGTTGCACTTGGGAGATTTGTTCTACAACACTACATTCCATATGTCCATTGGTATGACTCATTTTAGGGATCTATACACCTATGATGCTCCTACATTTTTGGATCTAGTTTTTGGGGACAGTAGAGCCCCTAAAGTAAAATATTGGCTTCAAGAAAGTCAACACATTCTGAAGGCACTCAAAGAGAATTTGAAAACAAAACAAAATCAACAAAAACTTTATCTAGATAGGAAAAGGGTTGCGAGGAGCTTTGAGGTAGGTTATTTGGTATATTTGAGGTTACAACCATATAAACAGTCTTCCATCAAAAAGAAAGGAGCGAAAAAATTAAAACCTCACTTCTATGGGCCTTACAAGATCATCAGAAAGGTAGGTGAGGTGGATTATGAGATGGAGTTGCCTAAGGAGAGTAAGATTCACAATGTATTCCATGTTTCTTGCCTTAATAAGGTGACTGGATCACATGTGGTTATTTCTACCGAATTGCCTCCATTGGATGAGGACGGGAAACTCATGTTGGTTCATGAAAAGGTATTACAGGTGCGCAAGAGGAAGTTGAGAAACATGGGAATCAAATAATATTTGGTCAAATGGAGGGAATTACCGATTGAGGATGCCACATGGGAAGGAGAACATGTACTACAACATCCATATATTCAATTGCTTGAGGACAAGCAATTTCGAGTGGGGAGGACTGTAATGTCCATGTTCGCTTAGCACCAAAAAGAAATAAAAAAAACAACCCACTAGCTTATATAATTATCGTAGCCTAGGTTGGGAGGTGTGTAAGGGAATTATGTCATGAATTACGTCAATGGGGGTTCAAAAGTCATATTAATTAATTATGACTAAGTCATTTAATTTTAAAAAACAAGGGAAAGACTAGTCACTTTATTAAATGAAGTAAAATGACATAAAAGTGACTTATTAATTAATTAATGAGAAAATAAAATATTTCTCATGGGGAAAATACAAAAGAGGGGAAAAGAGGAAGTTTCCCCAGGCATTCAACCAATCAATTACATTGGGTTTAGAAAGCTATCGTAGATTTTTTTGGAGTTGAGGAGGAGAACCCTTGACGACATTGATTTTGATAGCGAAATCTATCTATCCTAATAATTATTCAGAGTAGATCACTCAGATCTACTGATAGCATTTCATTGAATATAATCTCAGTTGCAGAGATTGTGGATTTTTTCTTGGTAATGGTGAATTTAATTGTTAAGCTTAGCAAATGAGTGGAGGTCGATTTCTTTATATCCTTGGTTGAGTTTTGCATAAAATAATCAATCCGATCAGTAGTGGAGACTTGAGTTGATTCATTGGTTGAGAAAATCATTGCAAGGGAGGATTGGTTAGTTCTATTGTTGTGCAATTAAGTTGGCCGATTCCAACATTCTATTGTAGAGAAATTTGTGTGTGGCTGTCGTTTTCTTCATCAAAGAGGGATGGATTGATGTAGCTATGTATTGGCATGGAATAATGGTTGAATTTGATTCTAAAGGAGGCATCCAACTATAAGGAGGAGCCACATTGGATGTTTATTAATTTATGGAGCTGTGTGGAGCTAATTCCCCTTCTATCCTCAAATCGTATGGTTTATTTTTAGCAATGACAGCTTACCACTATATCTACTACAATTTGTTCACTTTTTCATAGCGTGGAGCAGAAGAAAAGGGTGATCTTGGTCTATATATACCATTCTTCCTCAAGGAACCAACTGTTACAGCACTTTAAACGAGGTTCTCTTTTTCGTCTCCATTATTTATTGTAATAAGGGTTGTTGTTATACAAGTCTGATATTTAAATAAAGGAGATTTGATATTTAAATAAATGTGATTTGGGGCTATCATCATTATGTATTAGATACGATATGTATTAAATGAACAAAACAAAATGTTGCATGCATAAATCACTTGTCCATGAAACCCAACTCAATAAGAAAAACTACAAGAATTCCAACACGAAATATTACATTCTCCACCGCTCATATGCAAATTCTAACTTGGGTTGAGATTGTGTAAAAAAATTAAATGCTTAATTCTTGTATGAGTTGTTGGAAAATTGGTTGTCATTGATGTCAACCCTAGAATAAGTTCAAAATCCCCACATATTGGTTTGAATAAAAAGAGCATGAAGGACATTACAAATTCATGTATAACCCCCATGTATTGATAGCCCTCATTGAGTCGTTTCAAATGATAGGTGGCACGCCACGTGGCTCCTCACAATTGAGGAGATATGCTCTCTCGAAGATGATCATGTGAATTGCAAACAAGAAGTTACAAGTCGACCCTACAATTAAATAAAGCAAGTGCAAATAATAAATTATAGTTCAGCCCTAAAGCAAGTAAAGGAATTACTTGAAACAATATACATACACATGAAAGACCCTCTTATTTGAATGATCCAAGCATACATGTTTTGGTAGCGAATTTGTACGGAGGAGGTCGCACTTGGAGCTACAGGAGTGAGGAAGGTTGGAGTTGTAGGTGCAAGGAGGGTTTCTAAAAACTCCTATATGAGTAGGCCCTCGTTGGTTGAACATACAGTGTTAGCGAGGACCTCACAGGTGGACCTATCCTCATCATGTGATGCCCCGCTAGTTGCTCGATTTTTTCAAGTGAGGATCTCTGGTATTTTAGTTTTTGCACATGTGTTGAGGTGTATTATTAAATATCTGGGCATAGGTTTTATTCAACTGTTGTACTCATTCTGATGGTGATGGTTTGATAATTTTATTCTTTTATATACATATTTAAGGGTGGAAGGAAGGGGCAAGGAAAGGGGGTTATAGCCTCCTTCTGGTTGGTGCAGGAGAATATAGGGAGTTGGAGCTTCCTTCCCGTTGGAGCCTATAAATTAGGGGGTTGGAGCCTCCTTCCAGTTGGATTTGGAGAACTTGGAAGTTGTATATGAATAAGAGTTAACTTAATCCCATCCCTTATTGTCTCAAAATAATCATTCAAAGCATCATCCAAGATATATTTGTTTCTCATTTTTTAGTAAAATTTAATGATGTGGGATCCACAATACAGAGGAACCTGTAAATTCTTTTGAACATAGATGGATCAAAGTATATAATCTTGAGGTATATCTATATTAGAGATAAAAATTTCTCCCAACAAGTCGCCACTTGTTGTTCCCCCACAACAACCCACTAAAATTCTCTACCTTATAGGATTTCAGTGGGTACCTACCTATCAAAGTTTAATCAAGGAATTTGTCACTACTAACTTAACTAGATATTGATACATGAAACTACCATCAGCATAAATGAATTATTTCTTGTTCTAGTGGTATTATCTTTCATTATACTCATTTAGCTAGTCCACACCTGATCATGATAGGTTAGAATAAGTTAGAATTGCATTTATAATATCTTTAGACAACATTAGTTAGGTTGTTGCTTGACAGGCCATTTGGACCCGTCAAAACTTACTAATCCAATATAATGTTTTTTGGGGTAATATCCCACTTTTCTTTTGTTACAAGAGTTGCTTGGGGATCAAAACCATCGATTTGATTTATAGTCTCACATGATTTATTTATCAAGGGATCCACCCTCCACTATTGATCATGTAAAACCAAGAATGATCTCTAGCTCTATGTGCATTGTGGAGTGAATGAACCTCCCCATGAATCAGTATGAGTATGATTCAGTAGAGGATATTGATATATGCAATTTCGATTAATATAATTATTATATGGTGTAGATATTCTCCACTTGTATACCCATGACATTCTACGTCAAAATACATATATACTGATTATTTTTTGTGTGTCCACATGTTTGATTACCTAAAACACCAACATATCTTCTTGCTTAGATTGGTGAGATCAAAGCAAATTGGACATGGATTATTCTAAAAAATAAATAATCACTTAATTTCCATAATGATTGGAATTCAAATATTCGGTAAAAGAAGAGTTTTTCTACAAAACAAATAGTTTCTGAAGATTGTTTGATCCACAAAGTACATAGAATCATCCTAATAGTTTGAGAAGGGAAATCCATGTATTTATGAACAAAGGGAGGGGTATTGTTCTTGAAGATCAAATACAGACCTAGTTGTTCTCATTTTAATTCCATTTGAGGAGATGGATGAGATTGGGATTCCTTCCTTAAGGAAAATCCATGCTAGTTGCACTCATTTTAATTCCATTCAAGTAGGTATTTTTTTAGGGGTGAATTTTTGGCCTTTTTTTCAAAAAATAAATTCACTAATTGGCCATTTTCACTTAAAAAGCATGCCTATTTTTTACATAAATTATGCTTATATCATAATATTCGCCAAAATTTACAATTTTAAATAGAAAAATGTATGTTTTTCATTGAATATTCGCCCACATATCTATATGTGTGAGTTTCTCAATACAAAAAAATTGCCTCGAATACTATATTAAGGTACAATATTTGAATTCTTAAAAAATACTATGTCGAGGAGATGGATGAGATTGGGATGACCTCCTTAAGGAAAATCCATGCATATGAACATAGGAGGGGTAATGTGCTTGAATATCATATAGATGAACTTGTTGCGCTAATTTTAATTCCATTGAGGAGATGAATGAGATTGTGATGCCTTTCATACTTGATGAAGCTAGTACAATTTAAATGTTCAAGACCATAGGGCTTGAAATGCCCTCTCTTGTTGTATTTCAAGAAGGGGATTTCCCAAATCAAAATTTTCATTGATAACACCCTATGCACATACAATTAAAAATATAAATTGTTGAGTTCTCTTTTCACAAGGAATTCAAAACCAAATTTTAATATGTTACCAATAATATGATGGATGAAAATAATAATGATAACATATGAATTTTATTTTGGGTGGAGAGTCCAATGCATATTCAAAAAATTATGGGTTGTTATATTTAACAATTTGCATGAATTAAGTGTTCCCATATCTTCTTTTGTTTGGTGAAGCTTAGAATCATGTTATGCCTAAATCAACCATCAAATAGATGTTGAAAGAGGGTAAGGTCCCTCATTTGATTCATCAATCACCACAAAGGGACTAATGCACTAATGTAATTCCCTTTGGAGAAGGGTTGGTGAATATTAGAAGCATGTTATGATTAAATCAACCATTAAATAAAGCTTGAAGCTTCATCTTATTCTTATACATTTATTTCTTTTGATATGTTAAGAGTGTCCCATTCTATCGATGTCCCTTTGCACCTCCAATGAATGTAGAAGTAAGGCAATGACAATGAAAGTGGAAAAAGTAAGTCAAGGTGTGATGAAATTGGAAGAAGAATAAGTCAAGGCCAAAATAAGGTACCTCAATCAAGTCAACAATCACCACAAAGGAACCTATGCATTGTCGAATAATGTCCTTTGGAGAGTACCTAGGGACAAGGGGACCTGGCTGTATAATCATGGGAAGAATCCTAGAGGGAGCCCTAGAACGAGGAGGACCATCACTCCTAGCAACCAAGGTTGGAAAGAAGAATATTTGAATCGGGGAGGCCTAGTTTCTTGATTTATCATGAAGAGTAGTAATTGTTTACATAAATGGATTTATCGACTCGTCGAGCGGGGAGGGGGGGGTGTCAAGAATAAATATGAGATTATATTGATCTAATATCCAGTGGGGCATTTTGGACCTCTGCATGTCTTCAATTGCCACGAGCTAATGAGATAGATGGTAAGAAAGACGTGATCCTCCTGATGTGATAAAACTAAGGAGGTCCACACAGGGATTGTGATCTATGCTTGTAAATATCCCCTATGAAAATAATGGGGCATCTCTTGTCTAGGGAATTAAATAATTTGGTGAAGGAACCACCAAAGTCTTGGTAAAGACAATAAAACCTCCCTCCAATCTTATAATAAATATGGCATATGAATATAAAGTGTTTGACCAAAAGCTCTATAGAATATGACATATGAAGATAAAGTGTTTGATCAAATGTTCTATGCCAATGTGGAACTCTTTTTGACCCCTCATCATGTTATGAATTGTGATAATATTTCATATTCTCTCACTTATAAATATACATTATTATTGTTTTTAATTGATGGGTGGAATTTGTTAGCGTTATCATTGAAACCCTAGCCAAAAATAATCATGCACTGCATTTGTCACAATAAAAATACAATTACATGAAACAATATCTTGTTTTTTTGGAAAGGATAAGCTTCCTCAAATTTTAGATAATTATCAAGGATGGGTTGTCTTTTTATAATAATAATAATCTTTTTTTTAAGGTCATGGCCAAGCGAGACACCAAATTGGTGTATGAGACCCCCTTGTTTGTGGGGCAAGGGACCCCCTCCACGCAATGATTTGACTGTTAAAGTATACAGAGGTATACATTCCCTACCCCCCTCTATATCTCAACTTGTGACATCTTAGAAGGAAACACATGTTCGTAACCATTAGAAATGTATAACTTTAGTAAAAATCTTGAGAATAATTATTTATTAAATATACATTTAGTAACAAACTTGAATCTCACACATATAGGTTTAACAACAAACTTGTTTTTCACCATGGGAGAGGCCTTGACACTTAAACTAATGCCTACTTAGTATACATTACATTGGTATGGAATTGGCTTGTAATTTGAGAGCACATTTTAACATCTTAAATAATACTATCATGTCAAAAAGGAATTAATTTATTTTATGCAAGTGAGTAATCTCTTAAACCTTATAATAACCATTATTTATTAGGGATGTGCACTCTCTATATATAAATTTAATAACAAACTTGATTCACATATATAGCTAGGTAATAACAAACTTGATTCTCACTATGGGTGAGGATTTGGCACTAACGTTTACTTCTTATACATGAAGTTAGAAAGAAATTGGCATCTAATTGGGAGTTCCTTTTAATGTCTTAAATAATACCGTGTCAAAATAATGAATTAATATAAGTTATATTAAATGTGATTCACATACACAAATTTAATAAAAAAAAATGATTCTCACTGTAGTTTTGGTTTCGCCACTTATACCTACTTATTATACATTAGATCATTTTAATATCTTAAATAATGCTACTATGTTGAAATAATAAATAAATATCAAGATTCAAATTCAACCTTCTAGTTCCTGGTCTTTTTCTTGATATTGGGCATACAATTGCAGTTATTTTGATGGATGTTGGGGGAGCTATTATCTCTACAGTCAACCTTTGAAAAGTTTGAGATAGGGTCTCCTAGTCTATACTTGATGCTCTATCTTTCCTTCTTATTGAGCTCATTTCCATTCATGGACTATATCCTCGTGTTCTCATGGATCCAAGGGAGGATGATCCATATTATATTGAGAACAACATGAAGGCAGAGATATAACAAGGAAATACAAAAATATATTGCAAGGAACACAATAATACAGTAAAATTTAGATTCTATTAATGATTGTCTGGAATACAAAAGAATATAAAATGCAAAGCACACAAGCTAGCTAAAATGGTGATAACTTATCTTTGAATAGAGAGATGTGTTGGCTACGCTCATTCAAAAGAAGTTGATTACAAAGAGGTATAAAACGCCTTTTAACATAAAGAATCAATGAGAAAACCATAAACATCCAAAACCCTAACCCCAAAACATGAAACACCAAAAGGTTTGTGAGCCCCGATGTGGTAAGTTGATACGTCAACTTCTCAGGGGGCATAAATTTTGCATATGATCTATGTTTGGGGAAATTGATACACGATCAGAAAGGTCTAGCGAAGGAGTACACATTCTATTTGATCTAACATGTACCTTTGGCTTCATACTAGGCATTGTTGCACCAAAAAACGTCATTTAGGGCCTCAAAATGGCCCCGGAAGTTTGGGACTCAAAAAATTGTAGAAAAACTTCCAAGATGTGGAACCATTCTAAATTAGTGGAATAGGTTGGTGGCCACCAGTATCCACTTAGATCATTCATCCCTCATTAGGAAACAATTTTCCCCATTGCGTCAAGTTCCTCCATCAAACGAGGAAACTTCTGCTAAATTTGGCTCTTAGTGAGCCACTTGCCCTGGTGAAGAAAATGCCCTGCTTTGATGACCCGATAGAGTTGGATGTTTTGTTGATGGGTGCCCTTCATCTTGGTGTCCATGATCCAATCAATT